>CACVCL010029910.1:0-60179 GCA_902729485.2 Mus minutoides | reverse complement strand
AGAGAGAGAGAGAGAGAGAGAGAGAGAGCATTGACATGCTTGTTCCCAGCACACCTATGGAGGTCAGATAAATTTTAAAGAGTCAGTTCTCTCTTTCCACCATGTGGATCCTGGTGTAACAGGCCCCCAGACCTTAGCACAATTGACATCATGTTAGAGGCACCATTCTGACCTTAAAACCCAACACATAGGTTCCCAACACCTGCCAAACTGAGAACAGAGATCTAATCCATCAAAGACCTGGTCCCTAGCTCCAGGATCCAGGAAAGTCCCATGATGGACTACCCTTTCTTCTTGGCTTCTATAGTCGGCTTCTTGCTAACTGTTCTTGCTAATGGAAGTGTGTCAACCAGGACAAGGTAAGAGTATCTCCGTTGTTTGGCCTATTTTGGGATTCCTTTAGAAGAGCCCTTAACACTAGACAGCCAGTCTTGCCTTGAGCATCTTCCCAGCAAGGAAGCTTACTCCCTTCACTTGTTTCTGTGGAGGTAGTTTTAGATGCAATTACTATTTAAAGCAGTAGTATTGAATAATGCAGAGTTCTCCTGGCGGCGTAATACAGGTGGACCTCGTCTAACAGGGCAAAGATCTTAATAAGATGACCCTTTCCAGGAAGAAGAAGAAATACTCCCAACTGACTCAGAATGTGAACTCCATCAGATCTTCTCAAAGTCTCGGTGTTGCTGCCTAACACAGATTATGGATTTGCCATCTCAGCACTGGGGTGGGGGGAGGGGGGGGAGGCGGTTGAGGAGAGAGAAAAGGGGAGTTCTCTATAATAAATACTAAATACTGTATTTTTATAAAGGATAATATTATTTCAAAAAGACTATGTACGTTCATCTAACAGGAAGGAATAGAGAAAATGTTCCCAAATGTGCTTTTAAATGAATTCTCTGCTTTTCAGGAATAATCGTCCCTAGGCTAGTGGGGAAAATAACATTTCATCAGGCAGTACCTACTGCAAGCGGACACCAGGCAGGCTGATCTACACATGGGAATGCAAAAACACTGGTTAGCATTTCAAATGCAATTATTCACACATTTTCTGGGAATTTTTTTTTTTTGAGCTATGAATAATTTGTCCCTGTCTCTCTGAATTCTGGCTCAGAGTTCATGTTTTCTTTTTCCTGGGGGACTTTCTAGTTAGATTTCAGAAAGATAAACTGTCTTTGGAAACCGTGGCAAAGGCTCATTTCCCATCTTCCTGCTCCTGTAGAGAAGTTCCTTTGCCTAAGGTCAGGGAAAGAGGTTGCCACTCCTGTGGGCATCCATTTATTTTTCCTTTGTAGCAGAGCAGTTGTTAGTTGTCCAGAATTGTCCTCCAGTGGAGACTTTCTGAAACTGAACCAGTGTGATGAATTTGCTAACCAATCACCCTGAGCCATCCTCCATCTTCTATTCTACACGGTGGGAAACATGAGGGTCTACAGGTCTAAGCTAACTGAGACCTTCTTCCTACTTCGTATCCAGTTCATGCCAAGTAATCACCAAAACAGAGAGTATGAGCCACAGTGCACCAGCAACAGCACCATTTCTATATCTGTTTAAAGAGAAAAAGACGGCCAGCTCCTTATCCCATAACATAAAAAACATAAGAAAAAGAAATAACATAGGGATTCCTCAAAAAACTTAGAATAGATACTCTATGATCCAATAATTCCACCTTGGGTGTATAGCCAACGGTATGAAACCCGTATACCGATGAGACATCCACATTCCTATGTTCAATGCAGCTCTACTCATAATGGTCAAAATATAAAATTAACCTAAGCATCCATTAGTGGATGGCTGGGTTTAAAAATGTGGCATACACATACACACACACAAAGGAATACAAGTTAGCCTGTAAAAGGGACCTCCTACTATTTACAACAACATGCATGAGCCTGAAGGATGCTACATGAATCCAGACACACACACACAGACAAATGGCCATTCTCACTCATATGTGGGATCTAAAATGCCAAACTCATAGATTGGAAGTGGAAGTGGAGAGTCCGGTCAGAAGTTGACAGCACATTCTGCTCTCTTAGAGGACAGAAATGAAATGTTGGATGGCACCCATGTTAGATGGCTTACAGTTACCTCAGGGGACCTAACACCCTCTTCTGGACTCTTTGGGCACTAGTGCACATGTGCACTTGTTGCATGATATTTGATCACACTGTAAATCCCAAGATTGTGAAAAAAACGGTTTCCAGTTGTGGTGTGGCTCAGCCCTTAAACACACACCTTTAATCCCTCTGACTGGAATATAGACACACCCTTAGTATACACATTTAATCCCAAACAATGAGGGTAAAGTTAGTTTGGAGAAGGAAGCACCCATGTTTGAAAATTATACCTAATTAAGTGGCAGACCAAGTGATGAATCAAAGAAAGAACTGATAGACTAGGATAGGTCCAAAGCTCATGAGAAGGGAGAAGAAAGAGAAACTACTTAAAAGAGAGCGGTGCAGGAAAAAAAAGCAGTTTTACTGGGATAGTTTTACATCCCAGGTTGAAGAGAGAATAAGCTAGATATAGGTGAAGACAGAACAAGCCAGAGAATAAGAAAGAGCCAGATTCAAACCGATTGCTAGAGTTAGTTTGAGGCCAAAAAGAGCAAAAAGTCAGAGGCTGAGAGAGAAGCCAGACTGAATCAGTCAGCTTGGAGAGGAGTACGAGACAGAACAGCTGAGCTGAATCATCCAGCAAGAGTTCAGAAAGAATTAGAAGGCAGTGAACTTGAATAAGCAGTAAGTCTCAGAGGCTGAAAACATTCTAAGCTGAGATAAGACTGTACAGAGCCTAGACGATTCCAGGACTAGGCCTAGATCAGCAGATGGAGGCAGTAAACCTCCAAGATGATAATTACATCAGGAGAATACAAGTGACTGTTACATGCACAGACAGACAGACAGACAGACAGACAAATGAAAATAGACCTCTTTAAAAAAAAAAGGTGATGGTTAATGGACAGGTGTAACCTTGGAGATGTTGGTGAAAGGATTTTTAGTCAGCTATAGGAATAAGTTAAGAGATTTGTCATGCATCCTGAATATGATGACTGATGTCAATTATTAATTTGATAGGGCCTAGGAACAACTCTTGGGGCCCACCCTGTGAGGGATTCTTTAGGTTAGGCTAGCCTCTTGGAAGATTATCTTGATTAAGTTTAATTGAGATAAGAAGACCCATCCACTGTCGGTGGCACCATTCCCTAGGCTGGGATTTCAGCCCATATAAAAAGGAAGAAAGTGAGCTGAGCACAAGCACTCATCATTCCCTTCTCTTCCTGACTGTGGGCACAGTACGACCAGCTGCTTCAAATTCTGGCTGCCTTGACAGCCCTTCCCTGCTGGTCTGTACCTTCATCAGTGAGCCAAAATAAACCCTTCATTTCTTAAGTTGCCTTTGCCAGAATGTTCTATCACAGCAAAGGAAAAGGAAGAATGAAGGACGTCTGGCTAAATAAAATGTTATAACAGAATCTTGTTGTAAGTTGTAGGTTTAATAACGTAGGAAATATCTGCTTCAGTAGGGCAGATAATCACGCACAGCTAGCTCTTTTTGAAGTACTTTTAAATGATGAAAAGCATTCATTCACACAAAGACAATATATCCAGGAATGAGAACCAGCAAGGGAGAAATTTCTTGGAGTGGTGATTTTCTTAGCAGAATGAAGAAAACTGCAAACCGTGTGTGTGTGTGTGTGTGTGTGTGTGTGTGTGTGTGTGTGTGTGTGTGTAGAGATGGGAGAGATTTAAAATCATTCTTTCTTCAAAACCTTTAGAAATCCTGGTATTTAAAGCAGCAGACACCCTGAGAGAAGTGACTGAGGTAGGAGAAGATGGGGTGGAGGTGGGGAATTGCCTCTGGGCTGACTGGTCAGGTTCTCAGTTTCCCTTCCTCTCCTTGAAGCTCCCTGCTCCTCCATTCTTTCCGCCTGTCAGCCATTTTCCTCCCAGCTCCTCAGTTTACCATGAGACATTTCACTCCCAATTCTAAACACAGACAGTCATAAACCAGGGACTTTGGGATGAAGGTCCCTGTATGAGAAAGCCTTAAACCAAGAGAATAAGCAACAGAACCAGACGAATATCTAAGTAAAGTCAAGGAATTCGCTGAGAAAGGGAATAAAAAGAGCAGAGAATAAGAGACAGAGGACAGACAGATGTAGGAAGGTCAGTTTGGCAGACAGCACCTTCCTTAGTGGAGAAGAGAAAATTATCAAAAAAAATAGCGTTTTCTCTCTCTCTCTCTCTCTCTCTCTCTCTCTCTCTCTCTCTCTGAGACCATTCAGCCACATAGAGAGGAAACAAGAGTGATTAAATAGTTCCAGCCCAACAATACGTTATTTGGGGGGGGGTCACTTACAGGTGACTCAAAGCCAGCTATAGCACTGAAAAGCCTCATTCCAGCATGGGCGAGGACTCACAGAAACTGCCTTACTGGAGCCTCACTTGCCCCTCGGAGATTATCTTCTCCTTATAGATCCCTCCTCTCAAACGAGGCCATCTTAGAGAGAGATAGAGCTTCGCTCTGTGTGCTTAAGAGGGCCAGGGGTCCTGGAAACTCAGAAGCCACCAAGCCAGAGGTTTTCAGGTCCTTGTGTCATTAATTTTAAGAATAAAATTCAGGGACCACAGAAAGTGAACTTTATTGAGAAGTCCACTAACCTGGGCCCCTTGGGACTCACAGAGACTGAACCACCAATGAATGAGCATGTGGGGGGCTGGACCTAACCCCCCTACACTTTTGTAGCAGATGGGTGTAGCTTAATCTTCATCTTCATCTTCACTTCAATTGTTAGGGGTAACAATTGGAGTGGGGGCTGTCTCTGACTCTGTTGCCTGCCATTGGATCCCCTTCCCCTAGCTGGGCTGTCTGGTTGAGCCTCAGTAGGAGAGGATGTCCCAGGATGGGTTGGTACCCAAGGGGGAGAGGATAATGGGGGAGGGATTTGTGAGGGTGGGACTGGGAGGAGAGGAGAGGGGCTGTGGCTGGGATGTAAAACACATAAATGAATAGGGGGAAAAGAAAGGAATGTTTCATTGTGGGGAGCTGGACAGGTTAGGAAGGCAGAGCTACAGATGGTACAGCAGAAGGGTGCCGAGAGTGGATAACCAGGAGCCTGCCTCACTGCCCTGGAGTTAAGTTAGTTGGGGTGGAAGGCTGGAGAGTGAGCATTTTCCATTTGGAGATGCTGGGCAGTTCCAGTCACATCCTTGGTGGGCTTTCCGGAAAGTGGAAGAGATAAAAACAATCCAGACTCCTGCTCTGGTATCTCCAGACTCTGGTCATGGCAGAACAAGGGACATTTTTAGCTTAGGAGCTTCTGGCTTCTCTTGCCTCCAGCTGTGGAGATACTGCTGGCAGGCCCAGGGACATTCCTGTCTTTTAGCCAAGAAAGGAGCTGGTTTGCTTTTAGATGGGGGTCTTTATACTCTAAACTGCACACATACACACACACACACACACACACACACACACACAGAGAGAGAGAGAGAGAGAGAGAGAGAGAGAGAGAGAGAGAGAGAGAGAGAGAGTCTTTTCCTCCTGTTCTCATCACCTGGAACTGGTATGTTTCTGAGCATCTTAAATCTTGTAAAAAATAATAATAATAATTTTTTAAAGTTTCCTGTCTTCTGAGCCTCTCACCTCCCAACCCCTACCAGGAGGGAATATTGCAAGCTGCAAGAAACATCTGTGCAATGAAGTGAAATTTTTTTTCCAAACTAAAGGACATGGGTTGCCAAATGTGAAAAAAAAAAAACTACTAGTTTTTGTTTGTTTGTTTTTGTTTTTTCCTCTCGGCTGTGACAGGATACTTGATAAGAAGCAGTTTAAGAAACGAAAGGTTGATTTTGGCTTGCAGCTGGGGATGCAGTCAGTCCATGACGGGCAGTGGTTGGGGTGGGGGGCTGTCACACTATGTCACCAGCCAGGAAGCCTGGAGTGTGAAAGTCAGCACTCAGTTCCCTCTCACCGCCGACACTCAGGGTGAGTTTCTCCACTCCAGTTAACCTAAGACAGATCCTGGTGAGATCTTGGTTCCCTCTGTGAACTAAATTCACTGAGTGACTTTAAGGGCACCATGGAAATGAGATGACAAACCCTTGAGGATTTAGATGTAACTCAGTAATAGATCCCTTGCCTTTCATGCAGGAGGCTCTAGCTTTGATTCCCCAGGACCTAAAAGATAAAAGAAAATGTTTGAGATGCGTGGCATGGAGGGACAGAGAGTAAAGTGCCACCAGGCACTGGGGATAGGGCTTAACACAGCAAGCCTGAGGACCTGAGTCTGGACTCCCAGAGTCCACATAAAAGGCAGGTGTGTCAGCTGCCTGTAATCTCAGCACCCAGGAGGCAGGATCCCAGAGCAAGCTAACCGGAATTGGTGAGTGCTGGGTCCATCAAGAGACTCTGCTACAATACGCAAAGTGGACAACGATCATGGAAGAGACCCAGCACCAACTTCAGGCCACCACAGGTATGCACACACGTGTGCATACACACCTGTACACATGTGTGTTAATATAGATACAAACATGGATGTGGATCATGTAGACATATCCAAAGAAGGAAGAAAGGGAGGAAGAGAAAGAAGAAGAGAGAGGATGAAGGAAGAGAAGGAGGGGAGGGAAGGAGAGAGGGGAGAAAGAAGGAAGAAAGAGGGGAGGGAAGGAGGGGGGAGGGGAGGGGAGGGAGGGAGAGAGAGAGAGAGAGAGAGAGAGAGAGAGAGAGAGAGAGAGAGAGAGAGAATATGAGAGTCTCCAGGTGGTCGGAGAGCATCTTCCACCCAGGTGACAGCAGCAGACAGGGAATGTCGCTCTGATGTTTGGAAGACTCTGAACCACCTGCCCAGTGCTGGGAGAGGCCTTCAAAATGGAACATCATGGAGAGAGCACAGCTGTCATCATCTTTAGGGACAAATCCCTGATCAGTATCCAATCCCCAGAAGTCAGCACCAAACACACATTCATCAACAACACCAAATGAACTGGCGGGCTGTGTTCATGCACATGTATGTATATACATGTACTGATGACTGAAGAAGAGGTCTCAAATTCGAAAGGGAGTAGGGTACATGGAATGAGTTGGAGGGAGAGGGGAATGAAAATGATGCACATATAGTATTCATATAAGAAATTCTCAAAACAAAATAAAGCAATGCTCAAGTACAATGTGTCACTCAACTCTGCTAATGACAAAAGTATCACACGATCAGCCCACCCTGAAGCTCTTCAAACCCATTGCTTGGCCAGCCATGAAGGTTATCTATCACTAGTGTCACAGAGAGATTCATTAAGGCTTCTGCTGGGGCACTGTACCAAGCCAGACCATGGAGAAAGTGCTTTCCATGAGCCAAGTCTCACAAAACCAATTTCATAGATGAGAAAAATGGAGGTTCCGGTAAGTCAAGCCACACGTCCAGAGTCAGATAACCAGTTTGCAGAACAAATCTTATTCTTTTGGTGATTCCAAATTGCACTTTGGACACATCATTAAAGCCTTCTAAGGCATCACACAACAGAGAAAGATCATTAGTATTGAAAGTACAGAGTGAGCCATTTATCACAGAAAATGTGTTCAACGGACAGAAATCCTGCTGGCCTGGCAGAAGGACTCTCATGCAGACTCGGCAGACATTGTAGAGCACAGCAAACACCACATGAGATGTGATGGGGCAGAGACACAGCTCAGTGGTTGGCTGGCTGCAGTCAATGCTGGGGAACGACCCTGCTTGGCAAGTGGGGGGGGCTGGGCGTAAGCTCAGAAAGAGAGCGCTGATTTTAAGTGAGGACCAAAATAAGTTGAAGCCACCGGCTGGAGAATCTTAGAAAGTAGTTGCAGATGCTGAAGAAAGCAGCAAATTCCTAGTGGTGGTGTGTATAAATGAAAAGAATTTTAGGGGAGATTAGTGCAAACCCATCGGTTGACTGATAATAATAAGGAAGAGATCGCCCATAAGAGCATTGAATACATTTGAGAATCTTCCATATGCCAGGTGCTGTGTTGGGCACTTCATCAAATCATTCCATGAGCTATGCCAAGCTTTGGTCCCTACCTCATGGGTGGCATGGTGATTCCCTCAAGACAGGGAGAGCTCGATCCTGCAGATTTTTCTGTGTGTGGAAAAACAAAACAAAACACAATCTTTGAAAGAACCAGGCAAATCCAGATCTAAATCCCTCTTAACTGGGCACTGGGAGTCCTAGATCTGCTACATATGGAGATTGTAGCATCTTATTCTTCTTGGTTCACATTAAGATAAGTGGAGTACAGGCCAGCGAGATGGCTCAATGGGAGAAGCGCTTGCTGCCAAGCCTGACAACCTGAGTTCTGTCCTCAGGACTCACAGAGTGGAAAGAGAACTGATTGTCCACCCGTTGTCTCCTGACTCCACAATCAAGCCTGGTACATGGATGCCTGTGCATTCACAAAGGAGCACATCCATGCACACACATGTATACAAACATACAGAAGAAAGAAAGAAAGAAAGAAAGAAAGAAAGAAAGAAAGAAAGAAAGAAAGAAAGAAAGAAAGAAAGAAAGAAAGAGTATAGACTACGTATTACAATATCTGGTACTTGGTGGGAACTCGGCAAATCTGCGGTTTTGTTTTCTTTTTCTCTTTCCCCTTGTGTAGAAACGGTGTCCGCCTCCTCTTTTTCGTATCTGTCCTTTCAGTTGATAACCAGTGAATATTACACGAATCTAAGATGTACCCACCATATATTCATACACAAGAGAGGGGCTTGGAGCGAGAAGAACATTAAGAAACAATTCTAATAAGCTTAAGAAACACAAGACTCTCTCCTTTGCCTGAAACCCTAATATAGTAAATTGGATTCTGCTGGTGCTTAGCTGCACATTAGTATCATTGGGAGCTTTCAAAACGCCTGTGGTCAAGCTGTTCCCCAAGATGAGGTCCAGCTACCCACGGTTTAAAGAACCCCTCGAAGGCTTAGGCTTCTAGTAAGCTGTGAAAAGAGAGAGCCATTTAGCTGCTAATGAAATGGTTCTCCAAGGTCAGGCCTGGGACCAAGCCACATCAGCATCCTCTTCGAACTTGTTAAAAATAGGGATGTGCAGGCCACATCTAGATCTTCTGAATCAGAAACTCTGGCAGTAGGGCTGTGACCAGTGTGGGCCCAAGGCCTCTATGACCATCTGATGCATCTATGACCAGGGAGCAGGTGGTCTACCCACCTAGTCGTCTCTGTCCAAACCAATTGATGAATGTATCCCTCTAATCTTACCATTTAAACAAGCCCCCCTGTATCTTCAATCCTCTCAGCATCATTATACATTCTTATGTGAGTGACTGATAATCGTGTGATTAGTTCTATCCCTCTACAATTCCATATGTCTGCAGCAGGTAATTCCAACCTCAGAACAAGTCTAACCACATTCCTTTCCTATCTTCAGGGGCTCCTCAGTGCTTCCAGAGTAGAATCTTCATGGTATGCAAGGTTCTCCCAGTGCTCATCTCCCTACCTTCTTGTCCCATCTTCCTCCTCCTTCCCCTCTTCCTCCCCCTCCTCATCCCCTCTTTCTCCTCCTCCTCACCTTATGTCCCATCCTCCTCCTCACCTTCCTGCCCCATCTTCCTCCTCATCCCCACCACCCCCCTCCATTCTAAACATTGTGTTTATAGTTCAGACCCTTTCTGAGGACAAGAGCTAGGAAAAACCACTCTCCTTGGATTCCTTTCAAATTTTTGCTTTCCCTGGTTGTATCCAGTCTTTTTCATTCAGACCAAAGGGCCCCTCCTGGGTGTTGGAGCTCCAGATGCAGTTTCCTGCTCCATGGTCCCACAGTGCATTCTGCCGCCTTCGCCCATAGCATCTCCATGCTAAAGGGCTACTGTTCCTTCCTGATTCTGTCCTAGTTAGATCATGTGGTGGATGCTCACATGCCACGCCATGCAGAACTGGAGAGCTCCAGGGTATGCCTGCTCCTCCACAGAACTTCAAGCAAATGATGTCTCAGCCAGGACATCGCAGGGTCACATGATCACACCAGTCACTTGGGAATCTGGTTATAGTGCAGAGTCCAGCAGAGTAGACATGGGGGAGAGTCCCATGCATTTCATGAGCCACCAGTCCATGAGCCTGTGGTCAAGCTGTTCCCCAAGATGAGGTCCAGCTACCCACGGTTTAAAGAACCACCAGTCCATGAGCCACCAGATATGAGTTGGGTGGTTAGAACCACGAGCAGGACATTTGCAGGTTAATTCATCTCATGCTAGAAAAGACCATTTTGTTTTGCAAGGAGGCTAGTAACTGGTCAGAGATGAGCTGTGCTGTTTATTAATCCATTCTCATAACACTCATCATCCTGGAGTTTTATCTATCTTTTTTTGGCTTGTTTGTTTGAAGGATACTGTAATCAGTCCACTTGTGAGCCTGTCCCGGCACAGCTGCAGTCCCCATCTGTGTTAGCCAGCTTTCTGCTGCTGGAATGAATATCCAAAGATAAAGCAACTTTAAAAGATTGAGCAGTTTATTGCTGGAGGTGTTGGTTTGTTAGCAGCTGGCAGTGTTGCTTTGGGCCCTGTGACAGAGCAGGACATCGCAACAGGTGCCGAGTCAGAGTAACCTGCTCACCCCACAGCAGCTGTGAGGTAAAGAGGAAAAGGAGGAGCCCGGTACCCCAATAACCCCTCCAGGGGCACTCCAATATCCCACTTCCAGGACTAGCCTAACATCCTCCTGCTAGGACACCATCTCCTAAAGATTCATCCACTTTGCTATGGTAACAACTGAGAACCATGCCAAAACCACATGGGTCTTTGGGGAGATCCTTAAGACCCAAACCACAGCTTCAGCACAAACAGTGAAAACTTCCTTATCAGCAGCCTTTGTGTGGAGGCCAAGGACTAAGGGTTTTTTTTTTTTTTTTAAGGAAAAAAATCTCAATGCTGAATCCATATTCTGTTTGGGAACCAAAACTCTTGAAAGAAGAAGAGGGGCCAACAGGATATAATCCACAAGACAAGGCCCCCTCATTTAATCCTTTTTGCAGTAAGACTGATTATTACTAGGTGTCTGCCAGCAAAGGCCTGGGTTCCTCGTGATTACTGTGGTGTTCCTGTGGTGAGCAGTGGAAAGCTACAGAAGAGGCGGAGACAGTGACAATGTCATAGGTCTGGGGTCAGATCACCACCGTTCCCGCAGCAGGTGAATGGTACTGGCAGGTTCTTCTAGACAAGTGGGAAGGGGCTTCCATTCGAAGGGACTGAGCAGGACCTGCGCAAGCTTCCAGCTACAGCAGGCAACATTTTACCCGAAGGCTCCCACTCAGATCAAAGAGTCAGAAATCACAGTTGGGCATGGCAAATGAGGTTTCCCAGAGACATCCCAGGGCTCTTAGTCATCTGTAATTCTGACCAGCTGTTCTAAATGCACCCTCTCATGTCATGTAAGGTTGCAGGGGCTTAACAGGTCATTTCTGGGAAGAAAAAAAAACCTTCCTGGCAAAATGAATTCTTAATATACACACCGTGATTCCTTTTGAGGAAATTCAAATTGGTTATATATTGTGGAATGCTTGAGAATTTCAAAAACTGTTTGCTCTTCTCTTTTTAAAGTGGCAAAACAACGAAATGTTTTTCCAACAATGCACTTTGCTTTCTGCGGCACTGACCTCCCAGGCCAGCTACACTGTCCGATGCACAAGCCCTGCCGGATGCTGCTGACAGGTTGCCCTCTCCAGAACACAGACGCACAGCTCTAATTTTGTGGGGTTTGTTGTCTCTTGTGCCACTCTCGGCTTTGTCTCTAAATCTTGTTTCTCTTCTGTGATGATTTTGCTCTGCTATCCCTTTGCTTGGCTTGCCATCACTAAGTGCCAGGGACTGTCCTGGGAATGTGATGGGCCCAGCAGAGATGCTCCTGGCAGCATCGTCAAGTGCATGGCCCAGGGACCACCTAGTATATACAGTAGGCAGGGTTACTCAGCCTTGGTGGCTATCTATCTTCATTGTCAGCATCACCAGCTTTAGAATCACCATAACCCACCTGCAGGTGTGTCTGTGTTTCCAGAGAGCCTTAACTGAGGTAAGAAGACTCACCCTGAAGGCTGGTGGAGCCAGACTGTATGGGCTGGGTCCCAGACTGACTCAAAAGAAGAATGAGCATCGCATTGACCTCTCTTTGCCTATGACTGCAGATGAGGGGGTGTAACCAGCTCCCTCAGATCTTCCCACCATGTATGCCCCTCCATTGTGGGAAATTGCAGGCTGGTATCCAGTTTAGCTGAGGTCTGAACTCCGATAATTCACCTTCATTGTGGGGAGCGGGCACAGCCACATGGGCCAAAGATGGCGCCCTGGCTCTATGCTAAGCCCCATGACCTCGCTTGTTTATCCCAGTCTTATTCATGCGCAGTAAAAGCAGCGCGTGTAACTCGCTGGAGAGATAGTGTAATGCCTCTCGATACCATTCTATCAGCCTATCCTGCATGCTGCCTTGGACGTGTGCGCCTATGATTGGGTGGTGTGAGGTGACATGAGTGAATGGAAGAGGATAAATTATGGGCAGTCCCAGAGGGATTAATGATTGATGAAGAAGAATGAAGATGGAGAAAGCTGGGGAAGCTGCAAGAGACCTCCAAATAAAGAAGCGGCTGCAGCTGCGTGAGACCTGCTTTGGAGTTTGTGTCGTTTATTTCCCACTCTCTGCTGGTCAGAGATTGGTGTTGCAAAACTTCATGACACTATAGGCATTCCTTCATGCTCCTGGAACTTTGGCCCCTGCCTAAGTTACCACCCCCCACAGCCCCCACAAGAGAAGCATGGTCAGTAGTCATGTAGACAATGGCTCAAGCTTCTGATCTTCAGGCTAAACTCCTCCCCAGTTACCTAACAACAGTAAAGACCTTAAAAGGGGCTGTTAGGCCCTCACCTTGCTCTCTCACTCCTTTGTTCTCTTACCTCTCACTTCTCTCTCCTCTTCCCTTTCTCTTTGTCTTCTCCTCTCCTCTCCTCTCTTCTCCCTCTTACTTTCTCTCTAGCCTTTCCTTTCTCCCTCTCCCTCTCCCTCTCCCCTCCCTCTCCCTCTCTCTTCTCTCTTTCCCCCTGCATTTCTATAATAAAGCTCTTAAACCATAGAGAGTCTCTGCTCCATCAAGATCCACTGTGTACTCTGGTCAGTGTTGGGAACCCCTTCCCTTATCCCTCTCTCCCATAACCCCAGGGCTACAGGGTATGGCCCTGGGGCCCCCAGGTCGGGGGCTGCCCCTTCTCCACCTCCCCCCCAACACTCCATGATAAATGGTACCCTCAAAGTATAAACTACAGTAATCCCTCCCCCACACTCAAGGGAGTATGCACAGATAGCCAAATAAAATGGTTTAAATGGCCAAAATATATAGTTAATCAGGAAGCTCTTCACAATTACAGTGAAGTGCCTGTCTAGTGAAATAATGTGTCCATTACCTTCCTCTTGCCTGTGTGCATGTGAGTAAGGGTATATGTACATGTGAACTGTATGTGTGAGGGCCAGAGGATACTTCAGATGTCATTCCTTATTCCTTAGATGCTATACATTTTATCTTTTCCTCTCTCTCTCTCTCTCTCTCTCTCTCTCTCTCTCTCTCTGTGTGTGTGTGTGTGTGTGTGTGTGTGTGTTGTTTTGTTTTTGAGACAAGGTCTCTCACTGGCCTGGAGCTCACCAAATAGCCTAGGCTGGACATCCGTTGAGCCCTAGAAGCCTGCCTGTCTACCTCCCCGGTGCTGGGATCACGGGCATTTGCTATGATGGCTGGCTTTTTTACAGCGGCTCTAGGGCTTGAACTCAGATCCTCACTCTTGCAAGGCAATCGACTTCATGGCTGAGCTATCTCTCCAGCCTGTCCCACTTGCTTCTTGTATACATCAAGTTGTGCTGTGCTCTATGCAACCTTAAATAACTACTCCTGTGTCTGTGACCACTCTGTGACTACCCATGTGACATGTGACCACTCAACTGTCTCTTGAATGGTACTAACTCCAGTGACTGTTGCTTACTGCAAACTCCTCAGGGTGAATGAGATTTGATAGCTATTTTTTTTTCATTTCCTTCCTAATTCCTGACATGATCTTAAATGTATATAAGGATTTACTTACATTTTGCATTTGCTTTTCCCCCATGACTTCGTTATTCTCTTAAACTATATATTACCAGTCATCTCAGCACGTATGAAGAATTTCTCCATTAAGCCCTTAAGAAGAAATAAGATATCATGGTGCCGATTAGATGCACCACCTTACCTCTTCCCACCATGGAGTCTGGCATTTGACTTAGGGGAGATGGAACAGACTCTGTTCCAATGCCCAGCTCCTGGGCATGTCTCAGATCTCTCATCTATTTAGGCCATAGGCCTGCAGGGGCTAGAAAACTCATTACCAGTGCCTGTGCCCGTGTTGATCCACTTCCTTGGAGTGCCACCTTTGCCCCTGCACTCTACCCCAGGCTGTGGAGCAAGGCGGGGGTGGGGGTGGCAACAGGGATGATGGGATATTCTGTTTATCTTGTTCCTTTATGGCCATTCTTTAGATGTCACAAAGTGTCCATTTTCCTGGCATTGACTTCCGAGGCTCTCCTGTCGCTGACTGTGGTCTTTTACTAGAGGCCTCAGTCATCATAGAGGACCTGGGCCATTGCTTCTCTGGCTTTTAAATATCTGTGAGATGCCACAGTGCATCTTCCTGAAACTTCTGGCTCCGTATTCTCTTTGAGACTCATACGTGTTTATGAATGCAGATCAAGTTATTGGTTTGACTGCCCTGAAATATCATTATATGCATATGATACATTAGGATACATAGTTGCTTTTAACCGCAACATCATATAGTTTCCTATGGATCCTGTGTATAAGTGTGAAAGCTTTATATATCCACCTATTGATGGGACTGTTGATGAGCTGAAGGATATGGTTAGATACGGAACAGATACTGCTTCAGTGTTGTCCAGAGTTGTAACAATCTTCCACCAGTGATGTGGTGTCTATTGGTTCATATGCTTGGACACCATTATCGCTTTCAGATTTAAGGATCTGATGTAGCCTTCATGCTTCTATCAAGACACACTGACAAAAGTTCTCAGAGAAAAACAAAACTATTAAATAAGTAGACTTTGTTTTAGAAATTTCCAAAGCAATAACTGGCTACTTAAAATTAACCGACTGTGTTACTTTTCAATTATGTAAAAGACAATGGTCACAGTAAGGAAAATTATGTGGAACAAATATGAAATTGTCCATGTGCGATTCCACCAGCATATTCATTTTCACATGCTTACTGGTTTGGCAATTACTTGTTGCCTTAACCAAATCAAGAGATTTTATTAGAATATAATAATTGTACAAAATAATGGGTTTCATTATGCCATTTCCAGACAGCATGTTAAAGACTCCAATAACATTCACCTCCTCTGAATCTCCTTTTATTCCCCTCTCCCTTCCAAATCTGCTTTACTTCTCATCCTCTTAGTCCCCCAGTCCTGGAATCCCACATATGGGAGAACACATATGAAGCTGGCTTGTATCGATCAACATGAAAGCCTACGGTTCGGTTCATCTTTCTACAAGTCACATAATTTTACTTCTTTATATCTGAACAGTACTCCACTGCCTGCGTACTCCGTGTTAAACTGAACGAGTGTGTAACTAATTCATTACTGCTTTCTCTTGTCCTGTATGTGTGTTTCCTAAGTAGGTTTAATGTTCTTTCCTGGGCTTGTATTCTAAATGGTCTGAGTGAGACTACAGTTAATAAGAATGCACAGAATAAGTTTCTGGGTCAGTCTTGGGTTTGTTGTTATTGTCTTGTTCTTTTTTTTGTTTCAGAGTCTGTTTTGATACACTGTTTAAGAATAGCTCTGTTTCCATATTCACATGTTGACGTGATTTCTTTGGCAGCAAAACTCATGTACACACAATGCAAAGCACACTAAAATAGAAAACAAGTGTTCCCAGCATGGGTGAGCAGCTCATAAAGCAGCTTTTCCTCCCCTTTCTTTGTTATGGATTCGTTACTTTATAAATGTCCTGGTAAAGAAAACGCACTGACCACAGGTAACCGTTGCTAAATGTAATCTCAGGGTCCTACAAGAACCAAAACCCGACGCTGAGTTTAGGGTTGTATAAATGGGTAAAAAAAAAAGACAATTGGGACATTCCAATTACAAATTGTTTTTACTCGAGGGTCTAATTTGAGATGTAGATGTGATGGCGATCATGACAAAAATCTTCTTTTGGCGGACACTCATCCAAACTGATCAAAGCGAGTGAGCCAAGCTGTCACAGGGAAGCCTGCTGCCCCTCCTTGCTCATGTTCCCATTCCTCCTGAGAGATGAAACCCGGTCCTAATTTTGAAGGTCTGTTCCTTGATGTCTCTATCCTGAAGAGTCTCTCCCTCAGGTTTGGGACTGAGAAGTAAATTTAGTTCTAGTTCCTGCCCCTACCCTTCTAATAAGTGATTGACACTTTCTGGCTGGAACCACCGCCACCACAGGGAGCCCCGTCTGCCAGCGAGCACTCTTCTCTCCTGCAAGCTCATCTTGGATCTTCGCCATCTGTAAAGCATGAAAGACACCCTGCTCTTAGCATCACGATATTGGATAAAAAGCGTTTCCTCCCAAGGCTACTCCTGTAGGTGCCAGGTATGAAACAAACACAAGAAACAACGATAATCCTTGCTATCTTCAACAGTCAAACCTAGAGTCATCTAGGAGGTCCATGGAGAAAAAAAATGTGACTACACTGGTAAAACTGTGTAAATGCATAGGAATGTGAACACAAGTCTCTGGTCTACCCATGATTTGAAATTCCCTGCTTAGTGGCTTTAGTAGATAGAATTATTATATAATCGTTTGAAGAGGGTAATGACTGTTTGCAATGTCTGGCTCTACTCAGAATTCCTGTGGCCTTTTCATGGAATTCATTTACAGGACAACATTCCTCCCCTACCCCCATGCACCTGCTCCTGACCTCCCCCACATAAGCTTTTGATTGCTAATACCAGCACCTACTATCTATCTCTCAGAGGGTGCTGTTGAGCAATAGAGTGCTTGATGAGTACTTGAGATGAATGGCCTTTCCCTATAGCAGCTCTGGGTCCATCCATCAGCGATCTGGGAGGGAGGAAGACCCAACCTCCAGCCTCTGATCAGGATAGCTCTGTCTCCTAACTCAGAAAAGCCAGGCCAGGCCCAGGCTTCGGCTGCCCTCTATGGGACAGTGCTGGGATAGCACCTCATTTGGTGTCTTCTTCCCTAGGATGCTTCCTCCATCGCTTGTAGGACTCTCCTGTGACTACTCCACGAGTGGATCTCGTGAACATAGGTTGTCAACTCAGGGAGAGCCTCAGGGGAAGGTAGCTAAGTACCTGTCTCCACGGTAGAGGTCATGTCCTTTCTCCCTGAATCTTGGAAAGTTTCTAAATTTCTAAATCTAAATTTTCTTAACAATTTAAAAGTCACTAAAAGTATGTAACTGCAACATCCTGTAAAAGCTGACATTTAAAAATAAAGCTTCCGTGGGAGCAGAGAGATGACTCAGAAGGGAAAAGCCAAGCCCGCTGACTTGAGGTCAATCCTTGGAATCCATGTGTGAAAGCCCCATGTGGAAGCATGCATTTAGAATCCCAGCATTCCTACGGTGAAGTGAGAAGCAGAGACAGGAGAATAACCCAGAAGCGTGCAGGCAAAGCCAACCTGGGGTATGTACCACTCCTCCTCCTCTCCCTCCTCCTCCTTTCTCAACTCCTCTCCCTCCTCCTCTTCTTCCCCCTCTTCTTCTTCCTCCTCCTCTTCTTTCTTCTCTTCATCCCCTCCTCCTCCTCTTCCTCCTCCTCCTCTTCTTTCTCCTCTTCTTTCTCTTCCTCCTCTTCCTCCTCTTCTTCTTTCTTCTC
Source organism: Mus minutoides (assembly GCA_902729485.2). Taxonomy (NCBI): domain Eukaryota; kingdom Metazoa; phylum Chordata; class Mammalia; order Rodentia; family Muridae; genus Mus; species Mus minutoides. The sequence goes on along the minus strand of CACVCL010029910.1, from coordinate 42,292 downwards.
CTTCTTGTCCTTCTCCTCTTCTTCCTCTTCTTCCTCTTCCTCTTCCTCCTCCTCTTTTTCCTCCTCCTCCCTTCTCCTTCCCCTCCTTCTCCTTCCCCCTCTTCCTCCAAACAAGGCAAAAAGAGAGAAAAAACTGGGTCCTCTGACCTCTACCTTCCCACCTCACATAACACATTCATATACATACACATCATACACACTCAGACATACAACAATAACAAAGTTTAACATGTTTTTCAATGACACTTCCATATTTCTTTTCTTTTATCAGACAGGGTATCATGTAGCCCTGCCTAGACCTCCAGAGGGCTTGAATCACAAACACATGCCACCATTGATGGCCATGTTCCTCTTTTAGCTTATCCAACAAAATCTAAATTCCACAATGGTTGATATCAGCTGTCCATTGTATAACATATGTTTACGTCAGATAATTTATAGTGTTCATTTCTCTCCTTAAACTTCTACTTCCATCCCTCTTCCAGTATAGGATTTCATTCAAACTGTAAAAGATTCATATACTTTAAACTTTAAAGTATTTGCCCAATCATACCTTTTTGTTTGGGAACTGTGTGTGTGTGTGTGTGCATGTGTGTTTTAATGTCCTATGTCTATAAGTCTAGGTATCAAATTTTTGTCAAGATGGGTTATTATTAGAATTTACTACAAATGCCTATATATGTAAACTTTGCTCATTTTATCAGGGAAAAGTAAACATTGTATTGGAAATTTATTAATTATATGGATAATTTGTATAGTATTTCTAACTCCGGCCTTACCATTTCCACCCAATCTCCAAAGCATCCTAGGAAGATCTTATATCTGGGCCAGAGCACTTTAATCAGATACAGGATGGCTAAGAGCCTGTCACACTCCTGAGGGGGCCTGGGGAAGGAGCAGGGCATTTGTAAGAGATGGAAGAAGGCCTCCAAGATTCCTCACATATAAAACATGCTCTTTAAGACTAGCTCCTTAGACAGCCACACTCTGGCAAGTCTCTATGTGATCGCTAGAGTCGATGTCTGTACCCCAGAAGGGAAAACACCCACCTTAACCAAGCTCTTCATTAGCAGTGGTGGAGGACCACAGCAGCGGGGAGAGCTTTAGAGATTGTGAGCTAGGTTAACAATCAGGGACTCCCCATGCCCAGTCTGGTGAACTGTCCACACAAGCATCCATCAGCTCCGTCACTCATCACAGCTGCAGAGAGCTAGTACACACTGAAGTTTCAGCCTAAGCCACATGCCGTTTGAAGCATGTCACATACATTCAGTGTTCACCTTGGGCTATGACGTAAGCTCTGTTACTGTCTTCACTTTGCAGCAGAGGAAAGCTCGGAGAGGCAGAGCGGCATGCCCCATGTCAGGTGCTCAGTGACTGAAGAAACATTCAAGTACTATTTCCTAAGTGGGCGCAAACCCCCAACCTCTGTAAGCTGTCTCCTCAGACAGTGTCTGTGGTTGGACTGATTTGATGATAGCTGCTCTCTCAGACTCAGTGCCTATCAACTCATGAAAGACAATGAAATCTCCCACAAACCCAGACGACTTGTTAGTGTTTTCCCAGGAGCATGGGATCTTCTACATCGTGACATCTAGTTGAAGGACTCCTATTCAAAAAAGCTGATCTGCACTCAGGATCTACAACAGTAGGCCGGTGGTTCTCAAGCATCTGCCTGTATGAGACTCCCTCACGATTTCTCAGTGATAGCTTTAGTTCAGCCAGTCTAAGGTGGGATCTGAGAATCTGCATATCCAGTGGGTGCTAGATGGTGCTGATGTTGTTGGGGTTAGATTGTACCAATCTGATGATTTTCGACAGTGAACTACCCTGAGACATGCAGCAGGAATGATCCAGGCAGGATTCAGGCAGTGTTTTCCAAACTTGGACATATACCTGAACTACAAAGGGAGCTTTGTGAATAGTACTAACTCTGTGTCTCACCCTCAGACAATGATTTCATTTGTCTGGGGTGTGGTTTTGTTCTCAATTAGAAGCTACTACAAATAGTGCTGCTATATGCATCCTAGTATGTATGAATATGTACAGATTGTTTTACACACACACATACATATGAATATAAATTGTGTTGGCTTTATAGAATTAACTTAGTTAAGGTTTCTATTTCTGTAATAATACACCATTACCAAAATCAACCTGGGGAGGAAAAGGTTTTTCATCTTAAACTTCCAGAAACCATCATGAAGGAAAAGCAGAGCAGGAGCCTGGGGAAAGGAACTAGAGCAGAGGCTGCTTACAGGCTTGCTCTTCACGGCAGGACCACCCGCCCAGGGTTGGCCCCACCCACAATGGGCGGAGCCCTACCCATACCAATCACTACTTAAGACAATGCCTCCATAGGTTTACCTACAGGCCAATCTGGTGGCAGCATTTTCTTCACTGGAGTTCTCTATTTCCGAATGAACCTAGCCTGTGTCAAGTTGAAATTAAAAATCTAGCCAGTAGAACAATCTAGAATAAGTATAGAGTCATATTTCTAACGTCAGTGTGATCCATATATATTTAGTATACAATAATTTCCCTGTAAGATCCTGGAGCACAGCAGGACTCTGGGCTGCTGTCCTAGAGACCTTTGTGGATTTCTGATCTCCATTCCATACTTCCTCTTTAGCCACAAATCCATAACTACTCCTTGCCCCCACCCGTTAAGAAGCTGCCCTTGACCCTCACGTCGATCTCAGAATTGTATCACAACAGCCTCACCCTCTCCAAAGCTGGAAGGCTTAGGTTACAAAGGCAGCGCTGGAGTGTTCAGAGTCAGGAGGCTCCCCACCTGCCTGAGGATGCAGCTCCTGCCTTCCTAAGAATGTTTTGGTTCTCATTTACACCCCCTGCCTCCCAGCTCCCTGACTCCACACGGAATCCTTGGAGCTACTTTCTTCTCTCTTCTGAACACATCGGCTCCCTTCCTACCTTTCTGAGGTTTTATCTCCCTTGCCCTCTTATCTCAGGGTGTTCCCTGTGTTTCTGGATCAGCAGCGTCTCTTTTATTTCTTTGCTATCACTTCTTGCTCCCATGCCTTTCAACCTCATGGGAAAAGACCAGCCAGACGAGAGCACTTCAGGGTCTCCAACGAGGACGCTACAGATTACCTTGTTTGCCGTACACTGGAGCTGGGGTCTCTTCGGAACAAGGCTCTTCCTTATCGTTCACCATCAGTTCCCCCGAGGAGAGGAGCAGGTACCACTGCTGCAGGAGATCAGCGGAGCTTTCTGAATGGTTACCGTGACTGTTCCCTAGGAGGAAGAAATGCTGCTCCTGAGAACCTGAGTCTCCAGACAGCTCGCTCTCTCCTGCCTCGATTCTGAAAACCTCGGGGATGAGTCTGGAGTGAAGGAGAAAAGTAATTAAAGTGGTTAGCCAAGTCCCGTGTAAGATTAAGTGCAAATCTAGCCACATACCAGAACAGAAATCCATCTTATGCACGTGATAGGAATAGTCCTCGTGGGGTTTGTGGATGAGAGGGCAATTCTCTAATATCCAGAAGGAGAATTAAACACATATTTGTCTCAGAGGTTTAGGATTCCACACCAATGTTGTTCTCATCACTAAAGTTTTATTGGGGACTTGGGGTTTTGCTTTGCAAAGTCAGAATCATTCCTGCAGCTCTGACATCAGCTTTCTGAAAGGCAGGATAGTTTCTGTCACTTTTTCCTTCCAACCTTTGATACTGTAAGCTTTGCGTGGGCACTAGCCAATCTGAGCTGCATTATGTAGTTATCAATACGAGATAGTTTTAATAAAAGCAACGTATATGGTTGACTTTAATATAAAATGTGGTACTATATAATACAGATTAATATAAAAATGTGGTACTGTATAATACAGATTATGTTCTGCCTTCTGCTAGCCAGTGACATCATCACCAACACAACATTTAAAAAAACCCTTACTCAGCCCAAATCCTGCATCCTGAAATGAAAATGGCATTCACTTCATATCCTTATATTGTTACCCACTAATGCTGGACCAGCTATCACTTCACATTCTCAAGGATTTTTTTCCTAGGCAGTACTCCCCACATCTGAAATTCTTAACTCACAATGCACCGTCTTCTGTGCCAGCATTCTCTGGGCCAGGGAAGGTGAGATTATCACACTTGGCTTGCAGGTCTCTGCCAGGATATTTGTTGATAGCACCTGGAGACAGTGGAATTCTTAGTCCAGTTTTTACCTTCCCACATAATACCTATCACCCAAAAAGTCAGCTCATCTTTTCCTGGAGATGGAAGTCTCTTAAAAAAACAAATTAATCTTGTGAGGGACTTTGCAAAGTCGGCATGCTGGCATTGAAAGTCCTTGTTCTTGTCAAGTCAATGAGATACAGCAATAATTGAATTAAAAGTTTCCATGCTTGGTGATACAATTCAAGGACGTCTCTGCATGCGTTCCTCCTGTTATCTATTTTCCCCTCACCCCACACCCAAGAAATGGAGGCTCTTCTTAATAGGCTCTGTTGGCTATTGAAGTTGTCTTCCCTATTTCTACCTTGGGTTGAAGGAAGGCACTGTTTTTTGACTCAGTAGTAAATATATTGCCTGAACTCCATGATTCCTAACTCTAAGCTGAGTCCTGGGATGGTGTGTGTGCCAGAACTCCTAAAATGCTGGATAACCCTAGCAAGCTCCCAGCCTCTGCAGATAAGCACACAGCCCGGCTTTTGCTCTGTCCCTGATTCCTAGCACAGGCCAGGACTTGTTTGACACTTCTAAAAACTTAGCCTATTCCATACCTCTGTCTAAAATTACAATGCCAAGGACAGAAGCTGAAGCAGCTACTCTCAGAGAGCCACAGTGGAAAGATACAGTTCAAATCACTATGTGGCTGCATTTAAGCTAGATCTCGCAGAGAGGCTCTAGAAAATATCTGCACCTATAAATCATAAGCATTCAAGTCAGAACCAAGGCTGACAAGGTAGACCAAATGTCCTTGGGGAAAGTGAAGGTAGTGACAGTAGGGGTTTTATTTATTATAGCAGTACATTTTGTTAAGGGTTTAGTAACTAAAGTGCAGCTAAATAGAAAAGAATATAGTACTAGGGTCAGAATGTATGGGGTTGAGTCTAGAATTTACCAGACATTAATTAATGAGCTTTTGAGCAATTTATTTCATGTAATTAAACCTTAGTTTTTCCTTTATAGAAAGGGGATCTGAATTCTTCCCTTTGAGGGCTATGCTGAAGATTCACTGATGTAGCCAGTCAGAGAACCAGACACTTAGCAAATGTTCAGAAGTCAGGCTTAAAGGAAATCTTTCAACTCTTTGAGGATCTCCTGCCTAGAACTGCACCCAACATGAGCAGGCTTTTCCCTGAGATTGTCTCACTGACTCCTGTTCACATCCTACCACTCTCTACTAAAATGAGATGCGTTCGACTAAGTAGGCTGATTGACTGCATACAGAGACATCAATAAAGCAACAAAGGAGAGCCTTGAGTGACTTACGTCTGATCGAGTGAACAAACGGCTTGATGAACTTGATGACATAGTCCAAATCTGGCCTGTGTACCCGGCCAAGCCGGACTAAGTGGTGATCCAGGGGGTGGCTTGCTAATTCTTCTAACTCCATGTCATTGTGTGTCGGACCAAGGGAAAATACAAATATAGAGTAGCCCTGGCACTTGGCTCTCAGAGATGCATTCCTTAAAACTTCTTTGTCTAAAGGGTTGGTTTCACCTGCAGTTACTATAAAGATAACTTTATTTTTCCTCGGATTGGGGGTTCCTACAAAGACATTGTCAATTGTCCACTGAAGGGCATGCCCAATAAAAACATCTCCATTGAGCTGCTGAAGAGACTCTTGGAGATGGTGCTTCATTTGATGTGCAGTGTTGTAAGTGACCAAATCGAATTCCAGGTAGACTGGGCATTCTTCAGTGTTTGGCAGATAGCCTGGGGGAGAGTAGGTCAGGACAGCCACTCTGTCTCCTAAGACAGAGGTCAGTGGAGCTGGGGCGATGTGAAAGTAATCCAGTACTGAAGTTAGGAAAGTTCTCACGTCCTTAAACTCGTTACGTCCTCCTACTTGTTGAGAAGCATCTATGAGGAAAGCCACGTCCATGTAATATTCTTGAAGAGAAGCATCCCCGGGCTCATGAGCAAGACCCAGTTCTTTTCTGCCATGACTTTCATGTTCTGCAACAGAATATCTTTAGTTACTAATAGTGAAAGGGTTAACTTGAAATTCTAAGACATGAGTGTAAACACATGCCATGGGAGGCGCCTACTCTTCATTCCCATACCGTGACAGACACCACTAATCAATATAATAGCAGGCATCACTAATCAATCTCAGTACTTATCCTGAAATACATTCTTCAAATCTGCCCTCACTTAGTGCAGTTATTTCTACTTGATACATGGTGCCACATAAGAAACCTACTTGCAACAAACTTCAGGGTTTTCTGAAATGACTGATTTGACTCCAAAACATCTCAATGAAAGAGAAATATATGCCTAGTTTTAGCTCTTCCTCGTGGTTACAAATCCTGCAGCATGCATTCACACCTACTGACTTATTATTAAATTATTATTATTAAATTACAAGGAGTAAACACAAGAGAAAGTACAGATGTCAAAGTTACAACTCATGTGCTGGCATATATGGTAGATAAAAGCAACATCTATAAAGCAACATCATGGGGCAGGTATAAGTCAGTACTGACTTTTAGAACCTTGCTGCTATATAAGATGACAATCTTTAAGACGTGGGTACTCTGAGTGGTGGGTATCAGCCCATAACTAGATAAGGAACTCACATCATGAGGGAGGTCAAAAGGTATCCGTAAGCACTGGCTAAATCAGTTAACATTAATTTCTTCCTACAAAGCATCCTCAAAGAAGAAATTAATACCCCAATTTACATACTTGTCTGTCTGTTTTTCTGTCTGTCTGTCTGTCTGTCTGTCTGTCTCTCTCTCTCTCTCTCTCTCTGTGTTTGTGTGTGTGTGTGTGTGTGTGTGTGTGTGTGTGTACAACTGTACTTGCCTCGGGCATGCATGTGGAGAGGCTAGACATTGGAACTGAGTGTCTTCCTTTATTACTCTCCACATTACCTTTTTAGACAGGGTTTCTCATTGAGCCCAGCCCTTGTCTTGCAGCTAGACAGACTGGCTGGCTCAAGAGCTCTGGGACCCGCCTGTCTCCATGCCCTACTTCCCACCCGACCTATACCCCAGCCCTGGTGTTACATCTGAGTGCTGACATGTGCAGCTTTCACATGAGTGCTGGGCCCTAACCTTCAAGGCAGGCTCCCTTTCCACAGGGCCATCTCTCCATCCCTCTCAGTTTACATTCAGATGCAAGCTATTTTGTTGCAGACCATCAATCCCAGTGATATTGCTTTAAATCTACAGGACTGTGAAAACTTTCTACACTCCTGAGAGAGGCAGCTGGATGGGGAGATGAGAGAATTCTCAGCTCTGTAAGACAAGAAGTGAATGGCCAGTGTCCTTTCTCTCTCTGAAAGAAGTGTGTTTGTAAGCGCACTCAATCAGTAGCTTTCTAACTGGAGAAAGATGGATTGGTTCCTATTTCTGCTAAACCTTTTAGTAGAAGGTCTCACATTTAGTGTTTTATTTAGTCTCCAAACAATAAATGAACCAACAATACTAGGTTAATACTATAAAAGTAAATATCAAGATAGGATGCAACAAATGCATGATTAGTGCAAATGATTTTTATTAATACTGGAAATGTTTTATTAGACAGGGTTTTGAATGTTCACATGAACCTGGGGCAAAGCTACACTACCCTTTTGTCTATTCTTGGATTTGACTTGCCAATCCTGTTTTAGAGTAATTTTTGAATCTATATTAACTAGGAATGGTGGCCTAGACCAGGTGTGGTAGTATATTCTTTTAATCCCAGAACTCAGGAGACAGGCAGATCTCTGTCAGTTCAAGGTCAGTCTGGCCTACAAAGTGAGTCCCAGACCAAAGCTATATAGTGAGATCCTGTCTCAAAAACAAATTCCAGTGATTTAAGAAATTGCTCCGTGTTAAGGGCACATGTTGCTCTTGCAGAGGACCCAGGTTCGGTTCCAAGCACCCAAAGGGTAGCCCGCAGCCATCAGTAACTCCAGTTCCAAAGAATCTAATACCCTCTTCTGACTTCCATGGGTACCAGGCAGATATATTGTACACATATATACACGCAGATAAAATACCCATACACACAATTAAATAAATAAAACTTTTAAAAAAATGGCAATGATTGTAATAGTTTTCCTTTCATGTAATTTCTTTGCCTGGTTTTTGGTATTAAAATGGCATGACTTCAAAGAATGAGTTGGTAAATAGTCTTTCCTCTTAAATTCCCTAGAAAAGTTTGTATAGAATTGTGAATATCAATTCATGGCCAGGCCGTAATGGCTCATGCCTTTTATCCTAGCATTCAGAGGCAGAGGCAGGCAGATCTTTTGAGTTGGAGTCCAGCCTGGTCTACAGAATGAGTTCCAGGATAGTCAGAGCTACACAAAGAAACCCTGTCTCAAAGAAATATTTTTTAAAAAAGAATTGATATTTATCATTTCTTAGGTTTGTTGAATTTGTGGTAAAATCATGGGAAAACTTCAAGCACAAATCCAATCATTCTGACAAGCTAGTTGTCTTATTTCTTCTTGAATGAACTGTGGTGATTTTCATATTGTAAGTCATTGTGTCTAATTTATATGTAACAGTGGCTCATTACGTTCCATAAGACTTTGAAAGCTGTAGAACACAGACAATGCTTCCTCTCTGCTAACACTGGTTTTTTTTGTATCTGCTCTTTCTGGTGAGTCTGACTCTATAGCTTTATCAGTTTTATTGATCTCAGAGATCCGACTCTTGGCTTTACTGATTTTTATCACGTTTTGTTCATTTGGTTCCTTAAATGTTATTGCTTTCTTCTGGCCACTCTGGGTTTGCTTGTCTTTCTGTTTCTGGCTGAGCAAGCCAGTAAAGAACATCCTTCCATGGCCTCTGCATCAGCTCCTGCTTCCTGACCTGCTTGAGTTCCAGTCCTGACTTCCTTGGTGATGAACAGCAATGTGGAAGTGTAAGCCAAATAAACCCTTTCCTCCCCAACTTGCTTCTTGGTCATGATGTTTTGTCCAGGAATAGAAACCCTGACTAAAACATATTGGTACCAGCATAGTGCAGCATTCCTGTGACAACCTGACCATGTTTTGGAGAGGACTGTGGAAGGACTTTGGAACTTTGGGCTAGAAGATCCATTCTGTGTTAAGAGCTTTGTCAGATGTTGTGTAGGAGCTTGGAAGATAATGTTGAGAACAGTGCAGAAGATGGAGTCCTGGCTTGTGAAATTTCAGAGGGAAAATTAAAGACTCTCTTCAGGGCCATTGCTATTTGGCTTAAGATGGAAATTTGGAGATGCCAGTATCATGGGATGACCACCAAGAACAGCAGCAGCAGTGAAGTACAGGCAACTGGAGCCTAGAAGACAAGGTGTGTGCTACAAAGGGCATGGCTGGAGAAGTGACCCAAGCCCTTGAAGGAGCCCAGAAGATCGTGAGTTGGATCCCAGACATTGGACGGTTGGAGATTAATTTTTGCTTTTGATTGTGACTGTGCTCTGATATTTTTCCCTCTTGAAGGAATTTTTTTAGTGAAGCCCACAGTTAAGAGACTGAATTTTAAAGCACTTTGAATTTTAAAAGATACTGGATATTTTTAAAAAAGGATTGAACTTTTAATATGTAAAGACTGTGGGACTTTTAAAGTTATTTAAGATCTTGGGGTTGAATAAGAACTAAGGATTGAGGCTTACTAGTGATGTATTTGTGTGTCAAGTTGACAAGGGGTCAATTGTACTGGCTAGTTTTGTGTCAACTTGACACAGCTGGAGTTATCACAAAGAAAGGAGCTTCAGTTGAGGAAATGCCTACATGAGATCCAACTGTAAGGCATTTTCTCAATTTGTGATCAAGGGGGAAAGGCCCCTTGTAGGTGGGACTATCTCTGGGCTGGCAGTCTTTGGGTTCTATAAGAGAGCAGGCTGAGGAAGCCAGGGGAAGCAAGCCAGTAAAGAACATTCCTCCATGGCCTCTGCATCAGCTCCTGCTTCCTGACCTGCTTGAGTTCCAGTCCTGACTTTTTTTGGTGATAACAGCAGTGTGGAAATGTAAGCTGAATAAACCCTTTCCTCCCCAACTGCTTCTTGGTCATGACGTTTGTGCAGGAATAGAAACCCTGACTAAGACAGGGGTCTTGGAAGATCTGGAATGTCTGTTTCATTTGTATTTCTCCAAACTGCTTTCTGATTTCTTTATGGATCTCTGTTTCAGCCATGGATTGTTTTAAAGTGTTTTATTTATTTTCTAAAGGTTTGGCGATTTTTCAAAGATCCTTCTGCTAATTATTTTGACTTTAGTTCTATTTGGGTCAGAAAATATTCTTGCTATGACTTTGAATCCTTTAACATTCTCAAACATTGTTCCAACACATGAACACAACATGGTCTATTTTGGCAAATATTGCATGAGCATTCCAAAAGAATGTACACTCTGCTCCTGGGTGGAAGGTTCTGAAGTGCCAAGTAGTTTACTTTAGCTGATAATGTTGCTTTACCATGTACCTGTTTTCTCTCTCTCTCTCTCTCTCTCTCTCTCTCTCTCTCTCTCTCTCTCTCTCTCTCTCTCTCTCTCCCACCCCCGAGATATTGGGAGAGAATATGGAGACTCACTGGTTTTTTTAAATCTAATTATTGAACATTTTTTTCATTTGAGTAATTTCCATTGCTATAGTTTCAAGTGGCCTGCTATTCTTTTTCCTTTTGTCAGATCGAGGCTGCCTGCCCTTAACCTCCTCGCTGGTGCACTGTTCCCCCTAACACGACGGTTTTCCTCTCTACAGATGCTACTTGAGCACTGGAGAAGAGGCTCAGTGGGTAAAGGCTCCTGATGTGCCTGCACGGAGGTCTGAGTTTGAGTCCCAGCACCCAGGTAAAAGGTTGGCCATGACTGCACCTGTAACCCCAGCACTGCGGGGTGCAGAGACAGGAGGTTTCTGGGGCTCACTGGCTGCCACCCTGGCTCCATCCATGAGAGACCCTGAAAGGAGTGAGGTAAAGTGGGGTTGAGCAGCTGTTGAGCAGAACACCAAGTGAACTCCTCTGTGAGAGTGTGCTCATGTGGGCACGCACGCACGCACGCACGCACTCACTCACTCACTCACCAGCAGGGTAGCCAGGAGAGCATCTACAGATCTCTGGAGTTCTCTCTGTGCAGCTCTCTCCTCTGTTCTGTGAATTTTACTTAGCTCCTGGTCTCCCTGTGCTCTCAGATCTCTTTCCTCATCTCTGAGAACTCATGAGGCTCACCTAAAATTCTCTCACGCCACACAGAATCTTAGGTGAGGAAAGCGGAGACTGCTGCTCGCCTCCTTTGTCTCTATCTCCCAGGAGCTTCTACTTTTGCTTCCTAAAATCCAGTGTCTTTTTTTTTTTTAATTTACTTATTTTATGTATATGAGTACACTGTCACTGTCTTCAGACACACCAGAAGAGGGCATCAGATCTCATTACAGATGGTTGTGAGCCACCATATGGTTGCTGGGAATTGAACTCAGGACCTCTGGAAATACAGTCAGTGCTCTTAACTACTGAGCCATCTCTCCAGCCTATTGTCTTAACTGTTGTCTCATCTGTGTGGGATTTCTTTTCCTGTTGGTTATGCTGGACTTGGCCCCTCTATTCTACCTGAGGAGGTTCTGTTATAAAAATACTGATCATTGAGTGTGGTGGAGGGAGGGGGGGCTTGCTTCTCTCAAAGCATAAAGAACTGGTCACAGTATATAGGTTCTTAGTATATTTATAGAAACCAACGGGATTTGGCACTTTATAAGCTTGCTTGAAATGTACAGGGCTCCCATTCCCCACCAGAAACCCAGTTTGAAGTTCTTAATGAACACATGTCCAGATGGAAGTCCTGATTAAACTGCTGATCAGCAGATAAGAAGTGTGTCCTGTAGTACTCTTTGCTGGCAGTGCAAACCATCTCTGAGGGTCACAGCCACAGCATGTGAGGGACTGGCTGTCCTGAGAAGAGAGTGGGCTTTCTGCCTTTTGGAAGTTCGCAGTTCTGGACCTGACTGACCATTATCTGTGTTATCAGCAACAGCTCTGGCTTCCAAATCTAGATTACCAGCTTTTTTAGGGGACAACCAGCAGACTTCCATAAACATAAAGGCCATGATTGCACAGATGTTACAGTAGGAGAGGAAGGACTGACTGACCGGAGTAGTAAAATGCCATTCCATGCATGCCTAGAAATATCACTACCTCATTTTTAGTTTTCTTTTTATAAATAAACTAAAATCTCATTTCCCCCCCGTCCAAGTACCCAGCAACAAATCCTTTTCTAAAGAGGCACAAACTATCTACAAGAAACCCTTAAAAATAGGTTCCCTCTGTACTTAGATTTTCATGAAAAAAAAAATCAAAGAAACTAAATATAGATGACCGTGCTTTGAAGACTCTAAAATTTAGACCAACCCTAAGGTAGGATTGTTCTATTTTGAGTCTAAATTCATGTTATTTGGGAAGATTCAGCTTTGGAAATATTTCTCCTTTAAGAAAACCTGGCAGGAGCCTAAATAAAACACACACACAGCTCGCTGCAATGCTCAACGTTCTCTCCAAATATCAGCGTAACTAAATTCTTGCCTTTAGTTCTGTGGAAGAACTGAGTTAAAAGGGCAGAGGGGTGATATCTGGTTCACTACCATGCACAAGACTTGGATGGGATGAATGATGTGGTCAGGTTTCCTAGGAAGTACTCCCCAGAGAGAAGCATAACTTTAACCAAAGATGGAGCCAAGTGGGGGCCTGGAAGGGAAATTTAGGGAGCAGGGAGCATCGTAGAGGATGAGCCCTCTGGACAGGACAAGTGGTATGGTTATCTGTCATGACACTTGTGGGAAATCTCATAGACATTTGTGAGTTATCCAGTGGGCTGCCTTGGAATGTAACCAGTACCAAAATTAGCCATGGGTTTTCTTTTCTTTTTATCTCTTTTGGGATTGTTATTGTTGTTTTGCTTTAAATTGTTTGTTTGCTTTTCAAGACAGTGTTTCTCTGTGTAGCCCTGGCTATCCTAGAACTCGATCTGTAGACCAGGCTGGCCTCAAACTCAGAGATCTGCTTGCCTCTGCCTCCTGGGTGCTGGGATTAAATGTGTACCACCACTTCACATCTTAGTCATGGGTTTATTTGTTTTTCAGAAGCTATGGAACAATTTCTGATTTCTTTTTTTCTTTCTTTCTTTTTTTTTTTTTTTTTTTTTTTTTTTTTTTTTTTTTTTTTTTTTTTTTTTTTGGTTTTTCGAGACAGGGTTTTTCTGTGTAGCCTTGGCTGTCCTGAAACTCACTTTGCAGACCAAGCTGGCCTCAAACTCAGAAATCCACCTGCCTCTGCCTCCTGAGTGCTGGGATTAAAGGTGTGATGTTATCTGAGTGTGTGTGTGTGTGTGTGTGTCTGTGTCTGTGTCTGTGTGTGTGTGTGTTCATTCCTGAATGCATGTCTATGTACCACATGCATGCCTGGTGCTCAAAGAGGCCAGAAGAAGGTGTATGATCCCCTGGAACAGGATGATTATGAACCACCATGTGATTCTGAGAACAAACCCCAGGTCCTCTGACAAGTCAGCCAGCAAGCTCTTGACCACTGAGCCAGCCTTTAGAGGTCCATATCACTGGTATTGTTCAAGTTCAACGTTTTCCCAACATTCGAAAGCACTGGCAATGCTTTGTGTTTCTGCTTTCTGATACTAAACCAAGTATTCCATCCACTTCAGGCCTTGGGTCCAGATCTCCACATACCTTCTCTCATCAAAACTTCCTTTTAGCATGAGACTGGGATTGCCGCTGCTCCCCATTCACACCTGAGCAGACCTAAGCTTGGAGGCATCCAGTGATTTAGCCCAGAAACGAAAGCCTAGAAGTAGAGACAGAATCTATGCCAAATCTGCCCCAATGGCTGACTCCTTCAGAAGGAGGAGGCATCGACCATCAGGGTAGAGCAGAAATAGTGAAGTACACACTAACCAGGTCGAGAAAGGCTCGGGGACCTGATTAGAAGAAAGTCGTCTTCAGTCTATTGGCATTTCTTCTGACAGAGGCCATGAGGGAATATTTTCCTCTAAAAGTATGTCATGACATAAATAAAATTGTCCTTCCTTTTCCTCCAGTGGGCATTTCAGAGCGGTGGTGGTTATGGGCAGGGACAGGTCTTAGGAGCTGGAGTCTTATTTCTGCCTGTTGTTAATTCAGTGACCCCGGCTCTTCTCCATCACTCTGCTCCTCTCTACAAAATCCCATGCTAATACACAACAATCCCACAGGGTTTTTGGAAAAAAAAATGGAATAGTTTGCAAAGCTCACAACAAATTAAAGTGCTCACAAATTTAATCTTTATAAGTAAACAAGAAGAAAACTCCCAGGGCTATGAAAATCCTCCCTGCAATGGTAAATTCTTCAGAATTTCGATAAGAAAAGAAAATGCAGCCTGTTGGCCTAACTTACAGATGCATTCACACGGGCCCCAGAAACGACGAGCCCACTGTGTTCTCCCGTGCTTATCTACATAGGACTTGGCCGCACTTTATGAGCCTCTCCACCTCACACCCGCAGTCCAGGCCTCTCCTCCCTCTGTCTGGTGAGGTCATTGGCTAGGGTCCCAGGGCTGGGCTGGGCTGGGAAAGCAGGGGAGGCAGGCACAGTCTGTGCACACCACTGCATGCCATTAACATGTCATGGGGAAACAGAAACCCTTACACGCCTCGTGCTTTTCTGGGTGAGAACCTCTTCTCGTTTAAGTAGAAATCACTTTAAAACAGATTTCACCCTTTCCCCTGAAGATAGGACAAACGTTCTTCTTGGCCTTGATTTTCCTAGGTGGTTCTTAGATTGTCAGAACATCACTTCTGAACCATTTTGTGCTCAGAAACAAGAGTCTGCAGAAAAGGTCTGTCTCCTGGGAAAAGCACCACCTCCTTTGAGCATCACTGCACCCAAACCACCTGCAGACATGCCCTTCAATTTTAAATGAAGTTACTCTGGGCTTTATGTTTCTAGGTGGATTTATTATAAGTAAGCTTTAAAAGTTAAATTGGAAAAAATTTTAAATACCAGAACTGTATGGCCAAAATTATTTGAAAATAACTCTCAAAAATATGATGCAATTTACGTTGTTTTCAGATTTGGTAAATGGATGTACTTCACCATTTGTAAGTGATCACATAGCCATCACCAACCACACAGTCAGGTCTTTGGAGCAGGTGACCAGAGGCTGATGCAATGCAGAACATGAGCTGGCTGACATTCCAAGGATGGCTCGGAAGCCGACTCTGCCATCCAACACAGATTTAAGTTTAAGTGCACGTATGTGCAAGTTGAATATGTGGCAGCAAAAGTCAGAATCAAACGACATGTTCAAGAAGAGGTCCACAGCTAAATATATCCATCTGTTGAAGGGACATTATGAGAGTGTTTAGAAAAATCAGGATGGAGTTTATAGCAATTTGGACAATGTTGGACATGATACTGTGTGAAAAAATAGAACATGCAGTTGAATAAAGCTGTGGAAAGTGATATGCCTATGGGAGAGACAAAGGACGCATTCAACACTGAAAAAAGATGTTTGATAAATGCTTTTGAAGTTTTATGTTCAAAATTTTATTATCACTTTATTGTTCCTTTGAGTTTTGTTTTTGTTTTTTTTAATTAAGATCCTGGAGTAATGTCGGGGCAGCAATGGGCAGATGGAGATGCTGCAGGCCTCCACTCACACCGGATGCCTGAACACACACACACACACACACACACACACACTAAACAAAGAAACAAATGCACAAACATTTAAATCTGTCATTTTGGGGGCTCCACTCCCCCAAAATGATCGACTGGGTCCAGAATGAACACTTACAGGATTTATTTCTAGTGAGTCCCCAGGTGCTGCTACCAGGAGGGAGGAACCTCACTGTAAGAGTCACGTGAACAGTTGATCTCAAACCAGTGACCATATAGAATCCATATAGCCTCATAGAGTGGGACCGGGGATGATCCCAGTGCAAGCCGGAGCAGGCAGAAGCAGCAGAGTGAGAGGCTAGCTGGGGAAACAGGCAGGGATGGGGTATCTTGTGGAAGAGGGTGACAACCTGCTACCAGCCCACAGGGCACAGGAACTATAAAATTCTTAAACGGTTGAGATCACAGACTTTCCCTCAAGCCTCTCCATTCAAGGACAGAAAGGTCAGCCATCAGCTGCAAGAATTACATGATAAATGAGTAATACACGCAGCATATGGAGGCACTCATCAAAGTTATCAACTAATTTGTACCATGCATCTGGAACTTATGAAGGCTTAGCTCTCAGTGACTAAAGGTTTGGAATCACAACTGACCCCAGAAGGACAGCACATCATACAAAGTCCTTAGCAGGATTTGGCAACTGGCTACAAAAGATTTGAGAGAAAAGAGAAGGGTGGGGAGGGGCAGGGCAGGGCAAGGCATAGCAGTGATGGCAGTATGGGGAGAGACAGAAACAGACAGACAGACAGACAGGCAGGCATTTGAGACTCAGACTTATTTATGAGACTAAAGACATAAACATGCCATCCCTGGGCCTGAGACACTATTCCCAGACTATCACTACCCACAGTCCTTTACAGGCACCCCACACACATTTCAGAACTTTGGAGGGGTTACCATTTACTTTTTATCCTCCTGATAGAAATGTGAACAGGTATTTCTTTAACCAAACTGAACCCCACAGTGGCTGCAAGGGTCTTGATTATTCAGACATCTGGAAAGTCATATGAAAAGCCTTTCTTTTCTTCTTAAATTGCTATCATTGTATCAGTAATGATGGCTGCAAAGAAGTCTCTCTCTGTCTGTCTGTCTGTCTCTCTCTCTCTCTCTCTTTCTCTGTCTGTCTGTCTCCCTCTATCCTCTGCCTTCTCTGATCCATTTCCAAGACTTGGGAATGGTGGCCTCTAACAAAGCCATCACAAGCTACCCATTCCCACTCTGACCCTCTGCCAAAATGCATTTCATTTTGTGCCTTGAAGAAAATCGTAATCCTCATACCATTAAGTGAACAAACAGACTCACACTCTCCTATTAAAAGAGCACCCAACTCTCTCGTGCAGGCTGTGCCCATGTGAGAGTTTAAAATTGCCTTAATGAAGTCACATAAAGGCTTAATACATAGACACCGCATGTCCAAGTTTACTGAGAATCTTCTTTTTAAAGTTAACACAGCTTATTTTTCAACTGATAATTGATTAGCTTTTAAAATCTTTACTGTGGTTTTACAAAAGCTAGTTTGGCTATTTTAAAAGTAAAGTTCAAATGCTTATACTTCCGAAATACTTATGGGGACATGAGTGTTAAATCTAAGAAAAAGGAGAGCTATCCAGGAAGGTGCAAAGAATCAATGGTATGGTGAAGGCCACCTTTTTTCTTTTATATTTGCATATTCTAGTCATGCATCTGATACATTGGATACAATACTTAAAATGCCAACATCCTGGCCAAATGGTTACTTTGGAAGATTCTAGATGCAGAGTTTGGATGATTGAGTTGTCTGTTTGAAATTTCACATTTAAAAAAAAATTTTAACTATGTATTTACTTTTATGTGTATGGGTATTTTGCCTGCATGTACGACCGTGCATCATGTGGGTACAGTGCCTGCAGATGCCAGATGAGGGCATCAGATTGTCTGAAAGTAAAATTACAGATGGTTGTGCACTGCCACATTGGTACCAGGAATCAAACTCGGGGCCTTTGCAAGAGCAAGGAATGCTCCCTGCTGCTGAGCCACCTCTTCAGCCCCTCACATTTTCAAATGAAGATAAGATACCTTTATGTATCTTATGTGTTTATTATCTTACATATTAGTTGGTTTTAAGCTAATAAAAGTTTGACATTAAAATATTTAGAGTAAGCCATGGGGGAATTGTGCACTCTGCCATTTCTGGGTATCTCGAAAAAAATAAAACTTAAACCCTTGTAAGCACAAATTCTGGGGCAATGGCCAGGCCAAGTTTTGGAGGTTGTTTTGATCTCGTGTTACTTGGATATTCTCTATATTTTCCTGTTCTGAATAATATCAACCTTCTGATTGCATGCTCTAATCTCTTTAAGTACATCATGGACATTTCTGAGACCTTGTGCAGTGATTCCCATGGCTGTACCTGTCATCCGCTACTTCTGTTGCTCTGATAATTGCCACTGAATGCACCATCCATAATTGTTTCAGAGTCCAGCCTCAATTTATTGAATTCTATGCTAATATTAAAAGTCAAGGCTCTGGGTGACTGAAAAGATTCCATCATTGGTTCATGTTCTTACCAGAAGTGAGACTCGCCATTGCTACAGATTCCCGGTCATTTCCATAGTGGCTCACTAACTTATGTGACTCTAGCATCTGGCTTGGAATGTACACCAAATGGTCACCTCCGTGATCCTCCAACACAAAAGATGAATCTTTCCCAGCGTTCAGCTCTTGATCAGCCAGGTTGTTCATGCTTGCAGGAACCTCACGCAGCTTAGCAGTCAACCTAGATGAAGAATAGGCAGGTTTCAGCTGCATCCAAGTGAGTTGGAAAGGTGCAAATAAACTATCCAAACATTTTAATGTATTTCTTTAGTTATTTATTAAAGGAAAAGGGGGTGATAGCTCAGTTGGTAGAGGGCTTGGTTTGCAAGCATTAAGACCTGAGTTTGGTCCCCAAGAAGCCCCATGAAGAAGCTGACCATAGTGGCATTTGCTTGCAATCCAGGCACTAGGAGGAAACACTGAGTGGATTCCTGGGCTTCTCCAGTCAATCAGCACAGCCACCTCAGTGAGCTCAGCCAGTGAGAGACCCTGACCCCAAACAAAGGAGGATGACACCCGAGGAACAGCAGCCAAGGTTGTCTTCTGGCCTCCCCATACACACATGTACACAGCACCAACACATATGAACATCCATATGCATACACATACATACACAGAAAAAAAAACTGGGTGCTGGAAAATTCTAAATTAACTTCAGTCAATTAATTCATCTCCATTTGATCTTCCTTTCCTCGAGTCCACTTATAACCTATGGAGTATTCCTTTGGGATAAGCCAAATCTGATTTGCATAGAGTTGTCAATAAATTATGAAGAAGTCATTCATCAAGCAGCCCCTGGAACAACCTTATTATACTTCAGACTGATCCCAATTACCATAGAAAATAGTCCTTTAATGGACAAAACCCTGTTCCGAGAGGAACGAGGCTCTGGACAAGACCCTTGGAATGGGGCCAGCATTTAGATGGGCAGTTTAAGGGTTCTTTGTGATTTTAGAATTATGTCTTTATTTAGGTGATAACAGAAAACATGCACAAGCATATTCTTGACAATGTCACTTTTATTTTACTGTTTGCTGTTGTGTTTAATACTGGTGTTTGGGACCCAGAAGTACTATTTATCTGTGAGGCAGAACATGTGAAGGCCAAATGATATCATGACATACAACATAGATATTTTGTGTGTGTGTGTGTGTGTGTGTGTGTGTGTGTGTGAGAGAGAGAGAGAGAGAGAGAGAGAGAGAGAGTCCATGGTAAGAAGCTAGGCTATCAGGTAACAACAGAGACCAGTGAGGCCCAGATGCATCTGCAGCATGGCTGTAGTGTACATTTTTTGGTCTTCAAATGTTCAGCTTTAGAAAACCAAAAGCATTCACCGCATGAAGTTAGCATGCCATTGTCTTGTTCCACTGTTTAGATTTGATGTGTGAAATTGATCGGGTTTAGTAATTGTGAAAGAATCACTCATATTATGATATTTACAGCTGGGCTTGTGTTTGTACTGCTGAAGTAACAACATATCTTGTCTGCAGCTCTTCTTAAAAGAGTCTGTGGCTTCTTCCAGGGAACCCGCTCAACTGGACATTAATGTGGCCCTGTCTTTCCAGGGGTTTGGCTGCTGGACACACCCTTGCTAAACTACCAAATAAACGGAATCTGGCATTAAAGGAGTGTGCACATGTATGAATTCTAGTTGCTTCCAGATACCTGGAAGGAGCCGTATCTTCTCTGAGAAGCTGCCTTGCTTAATGCAGTCTGAGATAAGGGAGTAACAATGGGCCCAGACCAGCTTTGGCCAGGGATCCAAGTTCAGTGAAACTCGAGCTAAAAGCAACCAAAAAGGCTGTGATCACAGTATCTGAGGGGCCAGAGTCAACCAAATGTTAAATTTGTGCTTAAGATACAACACGTATGAAAATTGTTTGCACGTGCAATTGTATTATGAAGTCCTCTGTAGGATGCTTTGAGGTTGAAATAATAAGGCAGATGCAGATCTAGATTTACTGAGATGAGACACTGGAGTGTCACAGTGCCCTAGAGAAGGTCAACGAGCTTTGTCTGTTGGTTTTGTTAAAAACACATGGCCTTTCTAAGTAGCCCAGATTGGCCTTGAACTCACAATTCTCCTGCCTCCAACTCCAGAGGACTGGGGTTATGGGGGTGTAACACCATGCCCAGCTAAGGCTGTGAACAGGGTGTGGGGTAAGCATCAATTTCAAAGACACGGGGTGGGGGGGGCGCTTCAATCAGGACCATTATTATGGGAAGGAATGGGAGCCCAGGCAGCTGACCAGAAACCAGGCAGGTGAAGGGGTGTAGCTCACATAGGTCAGCCCAGTACAAAAAGAACTCAGAGCCTCGGGCTCTGGGCAGTGAAGTTAAGAATAAGCTGTGAACTTTTGTTTGGTTGGTTTTTCAGGGTTAAAGTTTATCAGACACTTTTGAGGAAACCATGAAACTCACAGTTTTATTAAAAACAAAACAAAACAAAAAAGCCGTCAAAGTGGAAAGCATACTGGTGTTTGACTGCTGCTGTGGAAGGTGGAATCTGTGAAGAGCCTTTACCTCAGAGGCCTTCTTAGATTGCCTAACAGCCTGCCATCCGCCAGGTACACACCTATCGGTCAATTAATAAGTGCTTGTAAACAGAAGGGCTCGCTCAGCTCCACTACCCACCTGAGGCCATGGGGCAGCGCATCACCCCTCTCTAAATCAAGGAGTCTGCAGTCATCCTTCAGCATTGGTGGTGGGTACTGATTAAATCCTCCTGCGGAGGAAACAAAATTACAGTTTGATTTCCAAACCAGAAATTGGGTTTCGTAGGCAAAGAGAAGCCGGACAGGAATCCTCTCAAGGCAATAAAACGTTAGTAGCACATTTCTAGAGCATTTGGCCATGGTGAAAATGGAAAATACTGATAACCAGAAAACAGCATTTACAATTTCAACTTCAGAGGATTTCGAGGTCCAGAGAGTGACAAGGGTCATGGGACTA
Source organism: Mus minutoides (assembly GCA_902729485.2). NCBI lineage: Eukaryota > Metazoa > Chordata > Mammalia > Rodentia > Muridae > Mus > Mus minutoides. The sequence continues at coordinate 20,937 of CACVCL010029910.1, read as the reverse complement.
CGCTCAAGGTTAACCCTTCGGGGATGGGTTCATTATAATGTAGGAACACATGAGTCCTGCATGCTAACATAATCTGAAAGACAATCTATTCTGATTGGCTTTTTCTCCCAGATTTAAACTACCAGCTCAAACATAGGAAAGATGGTGTCTTGTTACATGATATTATTTCTTTCCTTCTGCACCAATAAACACCGATTTCCTATGAGAAAAGGGGCTGCAGAGAGGAACTTAACTTACTGCCAACACAATACATCTCTTTAAGCTCTTTCTGTACAGCCTATAAGCTGCATAGTGTACCATGGATTATAATTTTCCTCTCATGCAGGAAAACAAATTTTGATGAAACAAGGTCCTTGGTTATTGAATATCTAAGACTCAAGCGCGAAAGCATATCAAAGAATCTCTGCAGTTTCATTTCTCTGGTTCTAGGATACACTTTTATTTTTTATTCGTCTAAAATGAGGCTGTGTCTCCGATTAGTTCCTTTGACAGTGGCTATGGGTAGAAGGAGGAATCGTGTCACAGCTTCAAACAGAAAAGCAACGATGCCCAGAACTGGAGCCTGCACTTTGGGAAAAGGTTCTCAAAGGACCAGAGAACTCAAGAGCAGTCATTTAACTCCAACAGATTAAGTGTGTTCCTTCCGGAAGGCAGGGATGTGGGGGTGGGACGGTGGGGGTGAGATGGTGGGGATGGTGGGGGTGGGACAGTGGGGGTCAAAGTCTATCAGCTTTGCTCCATTGCAAAGCCACTTCCCCAGCCCTGCAGACCTGAGTTATTCCAATTCTCTTAAAACTTTTGACATTGTTAGCCATCTGGAGAGCACAAAAGACAGCACTGTGTGGGGAGCAACAGACAGCCCTGTCTCTGGGGCGAGAAGTCAACATTCGAAATTTTGAGCATTTGCCAAAGTCTCTTTTCAGATGAGAAGTTGTTTGGGGGATAACCTGGAAGTCTACCACACATGTGTTCTTCATATGTATGCACCAGAGTAACATACGGTGGTGTATACACCTGAAAGAATTACTATAAAATAAAATGCTCCAATCCAGCTGAAAGGTTGGCATCAAAATGTGTTTGAAAGCACTTACTTAAATTTCTTTTTATGGCATCCAAATGAGTCCATGTTAGGTTTAAAGGCAAGAATCTAACCTTCCCAGGGAGATGGGTAATGACTTCATCGAGTGAGTATGAATCACAGGAGACACTTTCCTGCTGTGGTGTGGGGACAGTCCTTCAACACTAGGGAAACGGGGATGAACCTCATTCTAAACCTGCCAGAATTCCAGAAAGAACAGGCTCAGCTCCATTTTCTGGAGTCTTCCAGAAGACAGTGCTATGGTTCAGATAAATGTCCCCCAGAAGTCTAAGAGTTTAGACTTGAACTCATGGGCAGGGTTACTGAGAGATACCATACTCTTTAGGAGGTAGGGCCCAATGTGAGGTCCCTAGGTCATCAGGGTACACCCTTAGAAGAGCCTTGGGACCCCTTCCCTTCTCATCTGCCTTATTTCCTGGCTTCTGATGGAAGCAAATTTGTTTTCCCTCACACTCTGGCCATGATGTGCCAAAGGCTCAAAGCACAGGTGCTACCTGACTCTGGAAAGAAAACTCCACAACCATGACCAAAAATAAACCTTGCCTTTTTATAAGTTAATTGCCTTGGGTATTTAATTCTGTATTAGGCGGAATAACACACGGGTTCCTCAACAAACTTCTTGGCATTTCAGGCTTAGGTTATTTTTGTTCAGAGGGCTGGACGCCCATCCTGTGAACGGCAGAGTGATTATAGCATCCCTAGATTGACCTACTTGACATTAACAGCACTTGCAAGTAGTAAGAATCAGAAAACTGTTCCAGACATTTCTGGACAGGACACGGTGCTATTTCTAAACTGTAGCAGGCGAACACTGTTACTCTTTATCATTTCTGATGACACAGAGTCCACTGACCCTGAACTTTTATGCTCCAGCAATCATTGTCAAGTTCTTCAATAGCTTCCTAGTGCTTATTCTCAATCTTTGAACTTAGCACCTCATGGATCACTTCGTGGGCTGGCCTGTATCCCAAGGGTGACACTTTACAGCATGCTGGACTGGAGCCAGGGTGCATAAGTGTGGACTGTGAACCACAACACTGACATCGCTCAGGCGCCTGTGACCGACAGTCTCAGGCTCCACCCAAGCCCTTCTGAACAGGAGCTGCCTCCAGGTTTTTAGCATCCCTATGAGACATGATTGGTCATCACCACACCCTCACACAACTCTCCACTCAGTGCCAAGATTGGGAAATGAACTCATTTAAATGCTTACACATACTTTCTAAGAGCTGCTGGGACGTCTTCTGGGTGATAAAACACAGCTCAGGAGACCACCAGCCACTCTGATGTTTTTACTCCATAGATTTAGGCAAGAGATGTTCTACCATAGCACAGTCTCACCATCTTACACCCAAGGCATCAGCCAGGATGCTCTCAGGATATACACCCACCTTTGCCCCCAGTCACTACCTAATTTGTATATTTGGATTAGTTATAGATCTCATGATATTGATCTTAGATCATCAATATTATTACCAAAGGAAAATAACCGAATAATGACTTACGTCTGACCGAGTATATAAAGGGCTTCAGAAATTTCACAATATAATTCAGATCTGGCTTATACATTCTCCCAAGCTGTATCAGATGGTGATCGAGTGGGTAGCTGGCTAATTCTTCCATCTCATCTCTTTGTGTGGAGCCCAGAGAGATCACAAATATGGCATAGCCTTGACATTTGGCCCTCAAAGCCACCATCTTCACAAATTCCTTCTCCTCGTGGTTTTCTCCAGATGAAATCACAATGATGACCTTGTGTTTTCTTGGATTGGGAGTTCCCAGGAAGAGACCTTCCATGGCCCACTGTAGGGCAAGACCAATGGTAGCATCTTCATTGAGCTGTTTGAGGGAAGTGTGGATGTAGTCCTTCATGGTTGATTGGTTGTCGTAGGTTGTAAACGCAAACTCTGTCTTCACCCTGCCCTTCCTTCTGGAACTCTCTGAGGGAGAGTAGCTCAGCAAAGCAACCCTGTCACCAGACTCAGAGGCTAAAGGATTTGAGGTGACGTGGAAGTTGTCAATCACTGAGCTCACCAGCGCTTTCACAGCTTGGAAGTCATCACTGGCGATGTTACGAGAATTGTCTAAGAGGAATGCAACATCCATGTAGGAATTCTCAGGAAAGAAAGGCTCTTCCGCACAGGTGTTTGGAAAACACTTGTCTGAAAACGCACAGAGAGACGCATCATGGAATCAGCAGCACAAGATACTGAGATCTTCCAAGAATTAATGAACTTATCAATACTTCTATTTCACATTTAAAGTAACAAGAAGTGGCTAATGTCCCAGGACTGTTGTGGCAACTAGCAACTAATGACAGGAGTGGGGGTGGGGGTGTCTCTGTTAGAAGCAGATCTAGGTGGTGTGTGTCTCTGAAATCCACAGTCATGCCCAAACTCGCATAGAAAGTATTTTCAGTAGTTTAGAGACTCTCGATACAAACTATAGCACTGTCCCAGGAGAGACTTGACCAGTCAGGTAATTTTCAAATCCAGTTTTCACATTCCACAGAAACTCTATAAACACTAAAGACTAGAATCCTGACATAGTGCACCTTCCAATACTGGAAAGTTGAAAATAGAATCTACCGTCATAAACAGAAACCGATCTCTAAAGCCCAATCCAATAGCGCACTAGGAAAGCATTTAGCCTCCTGCACAGTCAACCGTTCCCATCAATCTTACCATAGCAAAGTGTGCAGCGCCGAAGCTTTTCCAGTGGCTCATAACCTCCAACTGGGGGGACTGGAATCACCTGAAATGTCCCAGTATCATCAAACTGCATTGAAAAAGAGAAGCAAATGTTGTTTGTGCAATTTAAACCTTTATTAGGAAATTATTATGTGCTAATCACGAGGGATAGCTTGGAAAATGCTCACTGTCACTTTTACTTTGAATTGTAATCCTTTGGTTTATTCCCTCCCCCACCTCATGTGTAACACACATACACACACACACACACACACACCATCAGCATCCCTATTTCACAATAAGGATTTTTTTTAATGTGTTTGGATGCTTTGCATGTTTGTCTGTCTGTGCACTGAATGCATGCCCCGAGCTCCTGATGCCAGAAGAAGGTGTTAGAGCCTCCGGGAATCACAAATGGTTACAAGTCAACATGTGGATGCTGGATAGCAAACATAGGCCCTCTGAAAGAGCAGAGAGTGCTCTTAACTGCAAAAGCATCTCTCTATCCCAGTCTTAGCATCTCCTCTCCATAACTGCCAAGCTACCCCAGTCTTAGCATCTCCTCTCCATAACTGCCAAGCTGGGCTGAGTTTAACACAATGGGATACACATATCGTCAGCTTCTAAAGTTGGGCCCTTCAGAAACTGTTTATTCTTGGGTTTCCACCAGTCACTTTAGGTGGTGGCACCAGAACATTCCTACTGCACTCCATCAGAAAGGTTCATCTTCATGATGCTTCCTGGACCTTTTCAATCCCAAACAACAGTGAAGTTTCTTTCAAATAGCAATAGGCTGAAGTCATTGAGCTTACTCACACCCTTGCTATGACCCCTCTGTCCTCCATTGTCTCTCCTCTGACTACCCCTCATTCTCACTCCATCTGCTTCTTGATTACTGTTTTGCTTTAATGTTCATCAGAATGGGCAACATGCAATGGTCATTCATTCATCCTTTCAGTCAATACCTCATTTGGCGTCCTTTATTTTTATGGTCCCATGCAAAGCAGATGCCTTTATTACAATGGAAGGAACATATCATTCCCTGTTGGTGACAGGCAACCCCTCAACCCACAGCTTTGTTCAGGGTTGTTTTTCTCCCTCCCTCAGATTACAGAGGGAGGAAGGACGGCCACGCCCTCTGCCTTTCTGGAAAGTGCTGAGTGTCTAGACATACTTGTAATCATTTCAGCCTTAGAGTGAGAGTTATATGTTACTCCTCTAACTATTATAAAACTGGACACTCTGGGTGTCACTCTATGGCTGACCTTTTTTGGCCACATCTAAAGCCTATGTACTTGCTCTGTGAACCAAGGAACTGATTCACGGGATTGAACCATGCGCTCTCTGTTCATTTATTCATGCATCCAACAAATATTGGTCGAATTCAACAAATATGTATTGGATGCCAACAATGTTATAGGTACAGTTTTGATGTTGCGGGTTCTGAAATGAGCAGAACAGATAAAAATGTCTCTGCATTATGCTCTAGTGGGCGGAGCCATCGTAAACATAAAAATAAGTAAACTGTCTCCACGTTGAGAGATAATCATTTCCTTTCATAACAGAGTTGAATAGGAAGGATGGTAAATGTTAGGTACCATTTCAATGAAATTCACCTAGAAACCGAGAGAGAAAGATAAACTGAGTAGGAGCAGCCAATGAGATGAGAGAATGCCCAGGAAAATGAGATGCCGTGGACCTGCTGACCTTCTGTGTAACACTCATTACCATCTTAATCAGAACAGGTGTGATTACTCATGAGCGACTCTCCATAAGGTTGGATCTGTTGACCTTCCTCAGAGGAGGAGGAGGTAGGGATGGTCACTAGACTCTCACCAGAGATTCCGGACACTTCTGCCTTCAGTACCCACTCCAGTTGTATGTAATTCTACCCATATGGTTGTGGGAGGTGCTGGCACGTGCAGGAAGAGAAGCAGTGACTGAACGGGGTCCTCATCAATGCCTTCATGGAGGAGTGTTCATCCACACCTGGCTGAGACTGCTAGGTGATGCAGTGGGTTTGAGTGTCACCCATATTCCTCTAAGTAATTCTCCCACCTATGCACCCATAAGCAAACCCGCACCCAGGTGTCTATGTGCAATCAGTTCTATTAGTTACTGGTTTGTTACTGTGATAAAATACAATGGCCAAAAGCAAGTTAGACAAAGAAGCTGATTCTTTGGCTGGTGGTTCCCGAGGGTTAGAGTGTGCAGTGGTGGGGAGACCTGGCTGGCAGCAGGAGGGACGGCAGCAGGAACAAGAAGCTGCATGATCCCGTCTCAACCCCACACACACAGCAAACAGCAAACTAAAGGTAGAGTAAGGCTACTACTATCTCTCAAAGCCACTCCTGCTGACGTGCCTCCTTCCAGCAAGGCTACACTTCCTGAAGGCTCCATGGCTCACCAAACAGTGCCACCAAGAGACCAAGGATTCAAATACTGAGTCTGTGGTGGACATTGTCTTCATTCAAATCGCCACAGCCCTCACTCATCTGGTCACTGATGAACCCATTGGTTCACTAAGCTGCGCTTGGGTAATTGCTTTGGTTGGCCGCTGTGTCGGAGACATTTGTTCACGTAACATGTACTGAGTCAGTGTGGGGGAATGTTGTCAAGAACCTGCAGGGTCCACAGCTGTCTTACATTGCTAATAGTGGTGTGGGCAGAGTGTGAGAGCTGCAGTAAGTGAGGATATTGTCGACTGAAAAAGAGCACTTTAGGGGCAGCGACAGGAATAATCTGTGACTTGGATTTGTTCAAGAGAGAACATAAGAGCCAGATTGTTGTCTAGGCCTGCTCTTGGCTCCCAGGATGGTGAAGCAAGATAATTTCATGAGTCCATGGATTCAATTTAAACAGCATATCAAGAGGGGAGAGAAACAGATCAAAGGGAGAAAAAGAAGGGGGAAGGGGCAAAAGGAAGGAAAGAGGGAGAAAAGGGGGGAGGTGGAGAGGAAGAGGAGACAAAAAGAGGAGGACAGAGATGGAGGGAGGGAGGAGGAAGAGAGAAGGAGAATATGCAAGAAGAGGTGCTGCAGACAGAAACAACTTTCTCTAAGAAATCACTGTATGGGGAGCTACGAAATGGGGACATAGCTAAAGTAAGAAGTTGGTCAGGGAAACCGCATTCTTCCTCTCTTGATTAGAATGATTTGACAGAAGGGGGTAAATGACCTATGGACAGAGAGTCTCTAGCAAGACTAAAACTGCAGCACTTTAGAGGAATGCCGCCGCCCCACCCCCACCCCAGTACTTAACAGCTCTTCATTCTGTTCAGCTCACGGGAGGGAGGGAGCTCCGCAGAGCAGAGCAGCTTTCTAGAGACTCAATCCAAAACTTGCAACATTTTTATACATTTCTGGGACATCAGGGGGGATACTGCCAATTTGGTTTCCAATCGAGGCAGATCAGAGATAAAAAAAAGACAAGATAATATTTTCAAATCAGTTTGTCAAAAGAAGCCATTTCAAAATGGTGTGAAGAGTCTGAGGTGGCTCAGAAGGATAAAAAGTGGCCAAAACCACATAAAAATATTTTCACACAGAGATACTGGTTACAACAGTGGGATGTTCTTTATCATATCAGTATAAAGGAGTAATGATTTTGTGCTAATTATGTGTGTGCTGTGTATCTGTGTATGGGTGTGTCTCTGTATGTGGGTGTGTCTCTGTGTGTGGGTGTGTCTCTGTGTGTGTATCTGTGTGTGGGTATGGGTACTTGAGGGCAAGTGCCTTTGGGAGCCAGAGGCACCTGATAACTGTGACTCTGGAGTGACAGTTGGGAGCTTCCTCACATGGGTGCTGTGGATTAAATTCAGGTCCTCTGCAAGAGCGCTTAACTGCTGAGCCATCGCTCCAGTCTCTCACAGTGGCAACATTTTTTAAACACCCATAAAAATCCAAAGTTGAAAAGTACATAAAGGGGGCTTAGGGAAGAGGAAGGAGGTCCCCGGAGTGGGGAAGAACGTGGAGGCAGAGGAATACACATGATAACTGCCGGAAGCATTGTTCCAACATGACACGTGGCTAGCATTAATATGTGGTAAGAGAAGAGTGATAAGAAATAGCTGCCTGGGTTAATGCTCTGCAGAGGGCAGCTGGGAGTGCTTCTATGCTGGGGCCTCCATGGGGTTTGGAAGTGGTCCCTGTTGAGACTATAAACTGAATTTGACATCCTTCAGATTTCTCCTATCCCAGAACTAGATGTGGCCCTCAGAGCAGAGGTCTTACTTGGTTGTGTTTGTTTGTTTGTTTGTTTGTTTGTTTTTTTCAGAGAGCAAAATTATGGAGGCAGGGAAGCTTAGAAAGAGAAACCAGGAACCAGAAGACCTTGACTTCTAAGATCTTTCTTATAAGGAACTTTTTTGCCTCCTACTTTCATAAAGTAAGTGTGTGTGTGTGTGTGTGTGTGTGTGTGTGTGTGTGTGTGTATCTGTATGTATGTGTGTATCTGTATGTTTATACCGGTCTGTGTCTGTGTGTGCCTATGTATATCTCTGTGTATGTGTGCCTGTGTGTGTATTTGTAGCTGTCTGTGTTTGTGTCTGTATCTGTGTGTGTCTATGTGTGTCTGTGTATGTCTGTGTGTGTTTCTGTATGTGTATTTATGTCTGTGTGTGTATCTGTGTCTGTGTATGTGTCTGTGTGTTTGTGTGTGTCTGTTTGTCTGTGTGTGTGTGTGTGTCTATTTGCCTATGTGTGTGTGTGTGTGTGTGTGTGAGAGAGAGAGAGAGAGAGAGAGAGAGAGAGAGAGAGAGAGAGAAAGAAATCAGGAGCAAGCATACCCCTACCCTTTATTATAGAAATGCATGCATATGAAGAGATCTTTGTAGCCTCCTGAGCAATGAGATGGCTCCACCCAGCTCCAGAACCCTGTGTGTTTTGAATGTGAGGTATTCCCCACTGGCTCCTCTATTTGAATGCTTGGCCCCCAGCTGGCAGTGCTGTTTTGTAAAGCTGTTGAATCTTTCAGAGGTGGAGCCTAGCTGGAAGAAATGAGTCATTGGAGCCCAGCCTTGATGCTTGCAGGCTGAACATCACTTCCTGCCATCTCACTTCTTCCCTACTGCAGCTGCCTCATGCTTCTCCACCATACCTTCCCCACCACACAAACTGCATCCTTATTGGCCTGTAAGTCAAAATAAATAAACCCTTCCTCCCTTTGGTTGCTTCTTATCAGATACAAGGAAACTCGCTCTCTCGCTCGCTCTCTCTCTCTCTCTCACACACACACACACACACACACACATACACACACACACACATACACACACACACACACACACACACACACACGTGTTTCACAAGTAATCAGTACACTGAAAGTCACTGGAACATAGATGAAAAGGGTCTGCAGTTTGAGGATTTGGGTTTTAATAGGTTGTTTTGTTTTGGATGAGAAAGCAAGATGGGGGAACATTGATTTCTTTAACATCTGTGGGCCCCAAAATGAAAGAACATCTTTAGGGGGAAATATTCATATATATTAAATATCCCATAACAGTTTAGGGGTTCACAGCTCCCCTGAGCCTTTTCCACTACAGGGTAAGACTCATTGATTGACCAGTCAACAGCAAGCAGTGGCTATTCTGAGAAGTACTAGACAACAGAGGGCCAACAGAGCACCCACGGGGCCAGCGGGATGCCCACAGGGCCAGTGGAGCTCCTACAGGGCCAGCAGAGCACCAATGGGGCCAGCAGAGCGCCCACTCACATACTTTCATTTCAGATGGACCTGAGTTAATATCTCGAAAGGGCACCGAGTAGCTATGTAGACGTGAATCTGTTCGTAGAACACTCCAGCTCTGAGTTTTAACATGGAGATGGCACACACATTCAAGTCAGTGTTTTGTGACTACATGAACATGTACACAAAGCTCTAGCTCCAAGACCTGGCAAATGACAGCAGCAAACAAACTGGCTGCTACTGACTCAGTAAGAACTGTAAGGGCGATCCACCTCTGCCCCACGACTCCACACAACTCTCGTGTTGCCTTACCAACACAACTATCTTAAAAATTGGTGCACACCTTTAATCCCAGCACTCGGGAGGCAGAGGCAGGTGGATTTCTGAGTCCGAGGCTAGCCTGGTCTACAAAGTGAGCTCCAGGACAGCCAGGGCTATACAGAGAAACCCTGTCTTGAAAAACCAAACAAACAAACAAACAAAAAGTTAACAAGGGAGATGCTTACCCCAAAAGCTTCCTCAAGGAATACTCTTTCATTGTAAGCAAAGACCACAAGGCTGATATCCAGGGCACTCAATTCCATGGTGGCCGTGAGGATGGATGCTCTACTGGCTGACTGGCCATTGCTGAAAAACACAGCCACTCTCCTGGTGTTGGTTCCCGGAGACGTCCGCTTGAAAACATTGCGGGCCACAAACCTCATTGCACTGCCAATGTCCCTGGCCTTCCGGGGTACTTGATATTTTATCTGGGAAAGAAGTTGCAGGAGATGCTTCTTGCTATGGTAGTCAGAGCCACGGATGAGATAGCTGGTGTCTGAGTCATAGGAGACCACGGCAACCCGCGCTCCCACGGGACAGTTGTTCTCCCTGACGTTGAGGTCATTGACAATTGAAGTGATGATGTCCCTTGTTTCATTAAATCTCCTTTCTGTGATGTCAGAGGACTGGTCCAGAGCAAATACCAGCTCTGTTGGATACACAGGACACTTTTCTGTGAAAACGAAAAGCAAAATTATTAAAAAGATTTCACTAGATCACAATTACCCCATACCCTTTATACCAGTGAAGTTGGTTCAGACAAGGTAAAGCCCAGGCCTTAGTGGCTGTGTCTCGCGCACGTGCATGCGTGTGTGTGTGTGTGTGTGTGTGTGTGTGTGTGCATGATATGTCTAAACACACACATATAATATATATGTATATATGTACATATATATATAAATCATACATATATAGTTTATATATAAGATTTATGCATTTTACTTAGTGTACTTGCTGGTTTTGTGTGTCAAGTTGACACAAGCTGGAGTTATCACAGAGGAAGGAGCACCCTTGAGGAAATGCCTCCATGAGATCCAGCTGTAAGGCATTTTCTCAATTAGTGATCAAAGAGGAAGGGTCCATTGTGGGTGGTGCCATCCCTGGGTTGGTTGTCTTGGGTTCTATAAGAGAGCAAGCTGAGAAAGCCAGGGGAAGCAAGCCAGTAAGTAACATCCCTCCATGGCCTCTGCATCAGCTCCTGCTTCCTGACCTGCTTGAGTTCCAGTCCTGACTTCCTTCAGTGATGAACAGCAGTGTGGAAATGTAAGCTGAATAAACCCTTCCCTCCCCAACTTGCTTCTTGGTCATGATGACTGTGCAGGAATAGAAACCTTGACTAAGACACTTGGTAAAATGACAGGCAGAGATATAGGTCAGAGGGAGGCAGGACATTGATCACATCCAAGAAGCCAATGATGATGGGCACAGTAAAGAGGAGTTAGAGGCCTGCTCCATGAACCTTCAACCCTTTCCCACCCCCACCCAAGACAGACAGGAGCTACTCTGTAAAATAATAAGTCAGAAACTGTGATGGGCAGGACAATAGTGTGAGAGACTGTGTGGTCACTGCAGACACGCAGGTAGAAAACATGACAGGTACAGCCACCATCAAAAGAGGAATGTCTGAATAGAAGATGGAAGTCCCTTTTCCCTGGGCAAGGAAGGCTTTCTTCAAATTGGTCTTATCAAAACACAGTAGCTATTTCATCAAGAACAGTATGGCCAGAAAACTCACCTTTCCAACAGGCTGAGGGTGGGGAAGAGAGAGAGATTGATTAATTATAATTTTGAAACATGGACCCAAAACATAATCTAAGCAATAGAATCCCAACCAAATGAGGATTTGGGTTCTCACTTAATGAAGCTAATTTCTAAGTTACAGGGAGACATGGTTAAAAGAACCAGGAGCTGTCCAGGTAACCGCATTCATTTGGGAGCATCTCTGACCATGGCCCCTTGGGATCCAGAGCAGGCCAGCATCAGCAGAATTGTAGCTGAAGTTGAAAGGCTGGTGACTTGTAGAAGCAGAATAGATCTGGCTCTGATTAAATGGCCAGAAAGCTGAAATCCAATTTGCTTTGTCTCTTGTCTTAGAGCCTTCTGAGACGCATTCAACTACACAAGACTAAAATATGGGATGTGATTTTCTTTCCCAATGAATGCCTTGGGATTCTCTACTTGTAGAACCGCAGAGGGCTGGGATTTTTCAAATGAACTTTGTCTCTGGTTAAAAATACAACTGCTTTTGTTTGTTTGTTTGTTTGTTTTGTTTGTTTAACTTCCAGCAGTTTCCCCATGGATTTCTGTGAGGAGGGCAGCATCTGACCTCACTGTAAATCTCAGGCACATCAAGGAAAGTGCTGAAAAATCTTTAATAAACCACAGGCCTGACAGTTCCCATGTTCAGTTGACTCAATTCCTAGGAAGCAAATGAATCATTCTAGTCTTTTTTTTTTTTTTAAGTTCATTACCACTGGTGACAAGCCGCCTTCCATCCTACCACATGAGCCCTTACACCGGCCATACTAACACCTATTTGTCTTAATCCTGTGGTCCCTGAGATGCCCCCAGCCATCAGACAGCTGATAACATCAGACGAGTAACCTACAACCTTCTCCCTACCCCAAGGCTGAAAACATCTCTCTATGTATTGACTTCAGATCCATGAGACATGCTAGGTCTGAGTCCATCAAATCCGGTGTGATTTTGGGAAAAATTACTTCATATTATTTAGTGAGTTTATTTTCCTAAAATTCTTTTTATGTGCCTCTGCTCGAAACACTATTTTCAGCCTCCAGTTCTATTATCAGTCACCTTCTGCCTGTCCCCTACACTCCTAGATAAATTTTATTCACAGGGGAGGGTCCCAACTATCAGTTTAGAACTTGACCCTAGTCCCTGCATGAAAGAGAGCTGGTGCGGGACATGGAAGCCACAGATTGGAGATCAGGGTTCAACTTCAAGCTAGCCTTGGTGATACCTTGTACCAAGCCATGAAGGGCTGCTACCCAACTTTTATCTTTACAAGCAGGAGCTCAGTGCCAACCCACTCACCACTCTACCAGATGATGCAACCCACTGACCCTTTCTCTGAGTAACTAGTGGCTGACTCATTTCAATCAATGCTGGAAGACAAATCCTTCCAACTCTCAAACACTCCAGGGAACACTCTCCTCTTGCCCTGGGTCTTCCCAAGGAAGACATTTGGTCTTCAGGAGAAGGCTGACAATGCCTAGAAAGATCCCCCATGTTCCCTGTTACCACTCCTCTTGGCCTCCTCTTCTGTGCTGAAGAGACTTTTACCTCTCAAAGTCTTTCATACTATCCCTTTCACCATGCGTGCATTTTTGCAGGCACACTCACATGTGTGTGTTTGTGTGTGTAGAAGTCAGGGACAGGGGTATCCCTTCTTCCTTGGGAATAAGTCTCTGTTGAACCTGGAACTCACCATTTTTTGCACAGTCCAGTGGCCAGCAGCTAGCTCTATGATCTTCTTCCCCTAATATCCCCAGCGGTGGAACTACAGATGCACACAATTGTGGTGTCCCCTTCTCTGTGCACACAATGTCCCCAAGAAAGTACCTAGCTACCTTTTATTTGGATGCTGGGGACCCAAACTCAATACTCAAGTGCTTCCACATACTGAGCCATCTCTCCAACTCCTCAAATCTTTTTGTCAACTCCCTTCTTTGAAGATTTGAGGTTCCATTCTGTGCAATTTGACCCTTTCCCCCCCTCCTCATTTTCATGAGTTTGTCTCTTCAGTTTCTATCTCTCTAGTTTCATGGCTTTGGGAACATCATTATGTCTATGATGTCAAGGATGACCCACACAAGTGACTTCAATATCTAAATAGTTAAATAATTAACCCACTAAATCTACATCCCTGGGTCCATCCCTTGAGTACTTTGCCATCCATCATTCTGCTCATAATTGCTATATTAATAATGATGATTCATATATGTATAATATTATCATAATAAAGCTAATTCATGTCCCCTTGAGCTGGTCTTATCTCCCATGTACATATTTTCTCTTTCAATATATATTACACATTATGAGCCTATGCTTTTATGTCTTTTCTTTTACCTTGGGTATGATATGTCCCTCCAGTCCCAAGACAATCCTATTACAGAGGCTCCTCAACAAAGACTTCAGTCTTCTGATTGCACAGACCCACTCCACACCCAGTCCCAAGCTCTTGCTAACCACTGACGATCTTGACTATAACACCCAGATACTCACGACTGTGGTTCCTCAGGAACTGGATCAGTTCACAGGGCTGGAAAGTTTAAGAGAGAAGATAAAGATGAGTATAGAGGCCTTCTGGTGGATGTGTTTAGTTCCAGAAGGACTGGGAGTGGTTTTGTTTTCATGAATAAGGAGATACATACAGAATATATAGGTTGTCCTGCTGTGCCTTTAGGACCCTAAGGGGGGGGAAAGAGCAAGTTATTGATTTGTGAACTATAGTCTTTAGTAACAAAAATTTAAACCCCATCTTCCTGTCTTGGATGTAGAAATGACAGAAGGTGCTTAAAGTACTGTGGGGCCTGGTGGGTCAATTACACTGCGCTATTTCCATTCATGTCAAGGTTGTGTATTATTTTTTTGGTTTGTATCAAGGATGTGATCCTTAGAATAAATTTCTCTAAAGGAATCATTTTAAATTATTTTTTCCTTTTTTCTTCCTAATTGTAAGCAGCAGACTGTCTCCACAGGGCAGAACAAAGGAGATAGATGTACTGAACAGACAGAGGTAGATTAACTTACAAATCAAAAGGCAGTAAGCCTTAGTATATATAAAAGAATGAAAGTGCTTAAACCACAGAAGGCAATAAGCCTTGGTATATATAAAAGAACCAAAGGCAATTGCATAGCAATGAGATTTACACAGAAGAAGGGCGCACACGCTAAACTCACAAATGACACAGACTGAGGGACAAAGGAATCCAAACAGCTGGGGAGGGAGTCTGCTGTGAGACTGTGTCTCCTCATAATGTCAGACACACCACCTNTATATATATATATATATATATATATATATATATATATATATATATACACACACACACACACACACACACACACACACACACGTATATATGTGTGTATATGGTATATACATATATGAAATGTATACTTATATATATCTAGTAATATATTAGGAAAGTATACATATATATGTGTGTGTGGGTATATACATATATGGAATGTATACTTATATGTATTTAGTATTAGGGAAATATACATATATATATGCAATAACAATTAAGGAACATAAAGGCCATAAATTTGAAAGTGAATGAAAAGTATATGGGAGGGTATAAAGAGAAGCAAAGTCAGGAAAAATGTTGCAATTATATTAGAATCTCAAACATAAAGAAACAAATAGCTGGATGAAATCAAGCAGAGATGACTTCTGGAGAGATATCAGCCCTGGTTCTCTTCCACTGGAGTTTTTCTCTTTACCCCTCCTCTTCTTCCTCCTCCTCCTGCTCTTCCTCCTCCTTCCCTGCAGCAGGCTTTTCATTAGAGTGGCTTTTAATGTGTTTACTCGAGTGTTCATGTCGATGGAGACCAGGGAGGAGGGGGGGGCAAAAGATGCTTTATATACTCAAACTCAAGAATTCCCTTGGGCATTTGCCTCTCCAAGATGCTTAAACAGAAATGTCAGCAAAGTCAACCTCTATTCTAAATGACAACTGATTTATCTGTCTAACTATCCATCACCTATCCATCAACCCACCCATTATCCATCCATCCATCAATCCATCAATCTATCCATCAATGCATTCATCAATTCATCCATCACCCATCCATCAATCCCTCCATCAATTCATCACCCCCCATCCATCTAGCCCTGCAACAATGGTTAAATATCTGCTAAGTGCTAGGATAGCCTATAGGATAGGTAGGCTTCTGATTCAACCTGAATTATGCGCTGTCCATGGTTCTGCCCAGTGGAGCCATCACTAAGAGTCTTGAAAGCTTAGCCTCCTTTCAAGTTAGGACAGGAGGGCTGGAGAGATGGCTCAGTGGTTAAGAGCACTGACTGCTCTTCCAGAGGTCCTGAGTTCAATTCCCACCTCACAACCATCTGGAACAGGATCTGACGCCCTCCTCTGATGAGTCTGAATAAGTAAAGTGACAGTGTACTGAGTACTCACATACAATAAATAAATCTTAAAAAAAAAAGATACTTCAAGTTGGGACAGGAAAGCATATATGACTACTCACACAGAGAAACAGTTTCTGGTAACACGTAGAGTTGGAGCTACATTTTTCAGGAGGTCAAAGGTAGGAAGAGCTTGTCCCAAAAGAACTTAAATGAAACTCTACAGATTGGAGAAATGGCTCAGAGGTTAAGAGCACTTGCTGCCCTTGCAGAGGCCTGAAGTTCAGTCTGCAGCACTCACTGGCAGCTCACAACCATATGTAACTCCAGTTTTAGGGTATCCAAGGCCCCTCTGACCTCCACTGGCTTCTGCATGTACATGGTACATAGATAAACACACAAGCATGCACACACATGCAGATACACAAGATAAATATTACAGTAACTCCAAGCAAGTTCTTAGCAAAGGCTAAGAACCAAGAATTGGAGACAAAGGCCACCCCCCAATTCAGACCAGTTGAGCCAAGCACAAGACTGAGATGTGGGACACCTTAATTACAGCCCTCAAACCTGGAGAAGAGATGAACCCAGACTAGAGAAGACTGGCCTACAGATTAGCTGCTCCCCCATTCCTCAATGCGCATAGCAGAATATTCTTTACAAATTATTTTATTCTACTATAGGGTTATTTGGCCAAGAAACGGTAGGCAAGTTTTGCTTTGCTAGATCCAAAGTTCAAGAATGCTTCCATGCCTAAAGCAAGATAAGCATTTTTTCATGCACTATTTACAGAGTTGTTGTCTGGGTCTCCTGCACACAGTAGGTGCCTTATTTAGTTCTGCCCTGACTCTGCCTGGGAGGGGAGAGACACTGAATCACCAACCACTTGAGAAGAGATGGAACAAAGTCAGGTCAGCCTGTGGATGCGTGCCTGGCTCTGCCTGAAAGTGCTTCCACAGATGATGTTTCTCTTGTGATGGAACCAGAGTAGAAGTTATGGTTACATTTCCAAATCTCTCTAGAGTCCAAATAAAGACCAAAAAGGCAACAAGAGTGGTCCTGGCAAACTCTATCTGCCAACCTGCTTTGCATGCTGGGATTCTGTCAGGAGACCTCTATGAAATGCAGGCAGGCCTATCTATGCCTATTACAAAGGCTTCAGTGATTAAGTCACAGTAATGGAGTATCTGCATTGCTCTTGCAGTTTACAGAGTCTCCTCTTGGTCATCTGGTCCCACAGCCACCTTCTCAGCTAAGATGGGGACATGTCATATTCATCTTAATAATAGACTGAGACACGGTGACTGGCTTCTTGGACACAGTGCTTCTGCCTTGAAATTCTGCATCGGTTCCATCGGGTATACCAGAAACCACCACACACCAGTCCGTTCCCACGCATACTCACTCTCCGACCAGGAGGGCCTTGAGACCCCTGAAGTCCACTCCCGCCTTTCGAGCCTTGAGAGAGCTGAAAAGAAGAACACACAAAATGTAGTTTCTACATGTTCTACCCTTGGAGACTATCTCAGGTTTTAGTATCATATTTTATTTTATATGTGTCAGTGTTTTGCCCATACCTTCAGACATAGACCGTGTGCATACAGTACCCACAGTGGCAAGATGGCAAAAAAATGTAAAAGAACATCTAGACTGAGGCACATATCTATCTATCTCTGTGTCAGGGTGCTTACCTAGAATGTATGGGTCCCATCCTTAGTACCATAAATAATAATGGTGATAATTAATAACAATTTAATTAAAAATAAAATACAGCAGCTTATTCATATCCATTAAATTCCTTGCCCATAATACAAGCCACTGACCCTTAATCATTAATGAACATCCATCTCCATCTTGTCTACTTTATTTAGTAGCATATCTGACTCTGACACTGGCCGTAAACTTAAATCTAAATTAGTCATAAGCTGGGATTGGTGCTAAGGGGGAAAAAACAGGGCACACAAAGACTGTGTAAAAACCTCTTAATCTATAAAGATCAAAGAATATGGGCTGGACAGATAACTCAGAGGGCCAGAACACTTGCTGTTCTTACAGAGGAACCAGGTTTAGTTCGTGGCACCAAATGGTCTCTCACAACTATTTGTAACTCCAAAGGATCCAGTTCCCTTTTGGGACCTCCAAGGGCACATACTTGGTACATGTGCACACAGGCAAGCAAATATCCATATACATAAAATACAAATAAATAAATGCATGTTTGTATTGTCTTGTTTCAATGTGTTTGCTTCGTTATATTATAGCCCCTTAGAAACCTGCTTGTTTTCTCATGAGAGACAAAGAGAGGGTGGATCTGGATGGAAGGGTAAGTGGGGAGGAACTGAGAGGTGTAGAGGGAGAGGAAACTATAATCAGGATATATTATATGAAAAAAATCTATTTTCAGTCATATTTTAAAAATAAATATTTTAAAATCAAATAATTAAAAGTAACTTCCTACATCCAACATGGTACATAGGTGGACTATGTTTATTCCCCAGACTCAAAGTGATAGAGAGATAGTAACAAATTATTCACAGCCTAGGGCAAAGGACCTGTTCAACTGCATCCCTTCCACACCCAGGGTAACAGAGGCATTGCCCTCAGACTTCAAAGTAAAAGGATGCTTGTCTTTCCAGCTGTACTTTAAAAAGCTTAGTGTTCTGCTCTGGGCTTTGCTGGTTGGAGCACCTCAGTGTCCTCCCTTAAACCAATACTCGGTTCCACCATCCCATGGAACCATCAGGCAGCCCCTGGGACATGGGAAAGATATCTACTTCAGTTCCAAGAGTGACCTGAAGTAAGCATGTGTGTCACTAGGTTCAATTCTGATAGTCAGGAAATATAGGCCCTAAGCAAGTGTACCCAAGGTCACATGACTAGTTGGTGGCTTCCAAGATGCCCCTGGGATGAATCAAAAGTACACATTTATCATTACAGTAAAAAAGCTGAGGTCTACAAAAGAAATGCGTATTCTTTCTGGAGTCGTTGGCCACTTACAGTCAGTCCCTTGAATCCTTTGGGTCCAGGCCCCCCAGGAATTCCAGGATCTCCAGCGTTACCCTGATCACATACACCAAGACATTAAAAATCTTTGCTACGAAAGGATTAAAATATTCTCTGTAATCAATACGTAAGCAGATCTTGTCATCATTATGCAATGAAGGCTCATACAACAATAAATACATCTTGGCATGAATTCAAAACTAAACTATTGGCACAGGTAGGTATTCACAAAACTACTTCCAGCACTCTAATAATCTAAATATTTATACATAAATATCAACCCAGGGACCATCCAGTTGCCAAAAGCAACCAGATCCTATGCTGGAAAACATGGTGTACTGACTACCTAAGGTATAAAAGAACAGCTGCCCAGTTCTATGGGTTATTTCTGGAAAAGTTGAAGGTAAAAAAATATATATTAATCTTGGAGTAAGGAGACGTTCCAGCTGCTAAAGGTGCTAGTGGCTCCAGAGTGAGGTCCTGAGTTCAATCCCCTAGAATCCATGAAAAAAGCTAGATGTAGAAGCACACATCTGGAATGCTAGCACTCCCATGTTAACATCCCTCTCCCTCCACACACACTAAAGTTCTAAAAGTTTAAGAATGCATTTAAAAGTCATGGAAGTATGCATAAGACCTGCTCAAACTCAAGCCAGGACAAAACCCCAGCATGGGGGCAGGAGGGATAGACAGGAAGTTCTACCACTACCCAAGGAGTTATTGGCAATTGATAGCTTTTCAGGGATGGAGAGTCAGTTTTCTCTAAAGGTGCCACCTAGGTGTGCTGACCTCTGCCCACACATCTAAGAGCACTGGGCAGCACAGGCTGTATCTGATGGTTTGTTTTTAAGTGGGAGGCACGGGTTGGTAGCTATAAAAGGGGAATGGATCTATGAGAAAATAGAGGAGGGGTTAATATTATCAACATATGCTATACAAAATTCTCAAAGAACTAACGAAAAAAGTAAATAGCCTAAGATGAACAAAACAAAACAAAACAAAACAAAACAACAAAAAACCAGAGGTTTATTTAAAGAAATCCAATCTGACTTTGGTAGTAGTAGTTTATTGATATCATATCGATCAATGAGTTATATACATTTCTCCCTTTATCAATAAATCAGAAAAGGGATCCTCTGTAATGAGAACTCTTTCCTGAGGGTTATTTATGTGCTTCTTCCTAACCTCTTGTTAGCCCCAGGTAATCCATCAATGAAGAGCACTTTCCAAATGCTCTGAAGCTTGGCTGTTCTCCTGGAGTTGACTCATTTGTTATTAGACCCTGTCGTCTCTTCTTGATTGGGACATTACAGGGACGAAGCTGGGCTGGGGTTTGGGAAATCATAGCATAGAACCCTAGTGCACACTGATGTAAAGAGGCGAGCTTCTTTTGAGACCACAGGCTGGAGGCGTGCACACAGATTATCTGAGAGACAATGCGGACCTTGCAAGATGATGGATCAAGAAGACAGTATAATTAGGTTAGTCTTTGGGGGCAAAAAATTCTAGTGAACATGATGTTTGTGGTCAGTTGACAGAGAGAAGGTGGGACTAGGAGACCACTAAGTAGAAAGATGGGATTTTCAGGAGAGGAAGCCAAGTCCAATGATGCTGGATTAATAACAGAAACTGAGGAGGTGAATGAGACCACCAGGTTGGAGAACTAATCCAGATGGCTGCCTTGAGGTTAGGGTTCAAGGTAGGGCTATGTATGGGTCACTGGGGCGAGGTAGGGGGGACATCGGGCAACCAAGGGCAGGATGTGATGGATTCTGATATAAAGATTCACAGGGTTAAGATGGCCTTTCCTAGTGAAACCCAGAGTAAGCAACAGACCAGAGTCCCTGCTCCTCCCCACTTACCACTTTACCACTTTTTCAAGAAGGCCATGGTAACAGCAAGAGAAGAAATTCCCATGTACCTCACCTTCTGCCCTGGGTCCCCAGGGAATCCTGTCGGGCCCTGAAATTTTCAGTAGAGAACATATGTAAGTCAACAGACCACTTCCTCCACACCAT
>CACVCL010029909.1:0-60296 GCA_902729485.2 Mus minutoides | reverse complement strand
AAAAAAAAAAAAAGAGCCGATGGAGCGGAGTGTGGCTAGCTCCACTCTGGAAGACTGAAAGGCTCCCCTAAGGAGCCAGGGGTGCTCGGGTGAGCGTGGGCAGTGGGCATTTGGACAGGAGAAGCAGCCTGGAAAGTCCCAAGGCAACAGAAAAGGACAGTGGAGATGAAAAGGGTATAGATCTGCAGCCCTGTTCCCTGAGCAAGGTGGGGCTAGAGGGTGGGAGGCTTAGGGTCAGACATTTCAAAAAGCAGAGGGAAAGAGGGAGCCTGGGTGGGGCCTTCAACTCAACAATCCTATTCTATAGGAGACCCAGTTTGAACTACCAGGGGGCTCTATCTCACAGAACAGATCAGAGGAGAGGTAGGCTTAACACCAGGAGTGGGAAGCTAGAGATGTTGCAAGAGGTGTCTCAGACAAGGAACAGAAGATGGGGGTCTGCCCATGATGGGTTGGCTCCTAGAATTTGGTTAGAAGCACAGAGAGTGTTCTGTTCATCTGGGTCTTTAATACGGTTCCTCGTGTGACCCACTAACCATAAAACCATTTTGTTGCTACTTCACAACTGTAGCTTTATTACTGTTATGAATCATAGTATATGTATTTTTTCGGAAATAGAGGTTTGTTGAAGGAGTCCCGACTGTCTCATATGACCAAAGGAATCTCTAGAGAGAAGGGAAGATGCAGAAAAGGGGTGACAGGGATGCCTACTCTTTGGTCATTTTATCAGGATATTCCAGTTAGTAAACCTGGTTGATTAATCCAAACTAATCCAGCAGATTAACAGAGTATATTAACTACCCATTATATAACTTAGCTAACTGTTCCCCAAGGGACAAGGGTTTTTTAAATGTGTTTTATTGTTGTTGTTTTGTTTTGTTTTGTTTTGTTTTGTTTTGTTTTTCAAGACAGGGTTTCTCTGTATATCCCCAGCTGTCCTGGAACTCACTCTGTAGACCAGGCTGGCTTTGAACTCAGAAACCCACCTGCCTCTGCCTCCCAAGTGCTGGGATTAAAGGTGTGTGCCACCACTGCCCGGCTTTAATGTGTTTTTTATTGGTTATTTTATTTATATACATTTCAAATGGTATCCCCATTCCTAGTTTCCCCTCCACAGTCCCCTATCCTCTCCTCCCTCTCCCTGCTTCTATGATGGTGCTCCCCTACTCTCCCCTCCCAATCCTGCCTCAGCAGCCTAGTGTTCCCCTATCCTGGGTCATCAAGCCTCCACAGGACCAAGGGGCTCCCCTCCCAATGATAAGGCAATCCTTTGCTACATATCCAGCTGGAGCCACGGGTTCCCCCCTGTATACTCTTTGGTTGGTGGTTTAGTCCCTGGGCGTTTTGGGGATCTGGTTTGTTGATATTATTGTTCTTCCAATGGGGTACAAACCCCTTCAGCTCCTACAGTACTTGCCCTAACTTCCCCATTGGGGTCCCCACACTTGGTCCAATGTTTGGCTGTGTACATCTGCATCTGTATTGGTCAGGCTCCAGCAGAGCTTCTCAGGGGACAGCTATATCAGGCTCCTGTCAGCAAGCATCTCTTGGCATCCACAATAGTGTCTGGGTTTGCTGTCTGCATGTGGGATGGATCCCCAGATGGGACAGTTGCTGGATGGCCTTCCCTTCAGCCATCTTGCTGGCCCCCTAAGGGAGTATGGTTTTAAGAGAGCTGGGTGTGATGATGCATATATGTAATCACAACTGTCAGGAGCCTGAGGCAGGAGGATCACCACAAATTTGAGACTAGCCTGGGCTATACAGTCAGACACTCTCCCTCTCCCCCTCCCTCCTTCCCTCTCTCCCTCCCTCCCTTCTGTACAAACAAAACTAAAAATAGGTTAATTGTCACAACCCCCCACCCATGAAGGCTTGTAACTTGGAGGGACAGCATTTGAAGGGCAGGTTGACAGACACTCTGAATAGCTGTGAATGTTCCTCATGTTTATATCACATCTTTTCATCTCCTGCTGATGAGCTCTGGAATTTAATATAAAATACTGGTTGCCAGGTGGTGGAGGTGATGACACAGGCCTTTAGTCCCAGCTCTTGGGAGGCAGAGGCAGGCAGGTCTCTGGGTTTTAGGCCAGCCTGGTCTACACAAAGAAAAACCTATCTCAAAAAACCCAAAAGAGCCAGGTGTGGTGGCGCACGCCTTTAATCCCAGCACTCGGGAGGCAGAGGCAGGTGGATTTCTGAGTTCGAGGCCAGCCTGGTCTACAGAGTGAGTTCCAGGACAGCCAGGGCTATACAGAGAAACCCTGTCTCAAAAAACAAAAACAAAAACAAAAACAAAAAAACCCAAAAGATAAATAAAATAAAATACTTGAGTGCGGTCTCAGGGGTTCTGCCCTTTGGGTTGATGAAAATGTGTGGAAGCTGGAGTTGGAGAGATGGCTCAGCAGTTAAGAAAGAGCACTGGCTGCTGATGCTGAGGACCAGGGTTCGAGTCCAGTATCCACATGGGGGGAGTTACAGACTCAAAGCTGTCTGTAACTCCAGTTCCGGGGGATCTGACCCCCTCTTCTGACCTCCAAGAGCACCAGGCACGCACGTAATGCACAGGCATGCACACAGGCAAAACACCTATATACATAAAAATATTTTTTTTTAAGTTTGGAAGTGGAATGCTATTCAGGTATAATACCAGCACACACAAGGAGCAGAGCTTCAAAGTCACCCTTCACAGTGAGTTTG
Source organism: Mus minutoides (assembly GCA_902729485.2). Taxonomy (NCBI): domain Eukaryota; kingdom Metazoa; phylum Chordata; class Mammalia; order Rodentia; family Muridae; genus Mus; species Mus minutoides. The sequence continues at coordinate 57,596 of CACVCL010029909.1, read as the reverse complement.
AGGCCAGCCTAGGATGTATGAGAATGTGTTTCAAACAAATAAGAAGCTCATAGCCTATGCTAAACCTGTGATCTCCTCTTGGCTTCTCCCCCATAGTTGAGATGGATCTCTATTACACACTTGCACACGTGTGTACAAGTGTGTGCGTGCACACGCAGACACACATGCACTGCCGATTGTGAGTATAGAGTCCTACCTGACACTGACCTGTCAGCCTTGGGAAGATGCTGGATAAAGCAATGTGTTCAAGTTCACCCCACGGCACTTAGGGCTGCTGGCCTTGCCAACAGGAAGAAATCCCTGCATTTGTCTTCTCTCCTGGCCCCCAGAAACCCCATGTTTCCAACCCTAGCTGCTCTCAGTCAAAGCACCTCACCTTTCAAAAGCCCGGGGGCAAAGCTGGGTGAGATGGCATGCACCAGTTAACCCCAAAATGTGGAAGGCTGCAGGCTGTGTTCAAGACCAGCCCGAGCCACATAATGGAGCCCTTCTTTTAAAGGGAAAAAGAAGCTCTGACCCCCAAGAGGATTCTGATAATGTGGGTGACCCCTGACCTTTCCACATAAGGCCTTTTCTCCTTTGCCAGTCATCCTTGGAATCTGCCCCTCCACAAACAAGTCCCCACTATTACTTAGCGTGGTAGAGATAAGAGGGGAAATATTTGGTGCTGTAACCAGGCACAGGATGAAAGGAAACTTTGTTCGCTGTCTTAGAAGACTTCCAGGCCTGATTCCTGCTCCCAGTTCTGCCCTGGCAGTCGCGCGCACTCTGCCTCGGTTTCCCCTCCTGGATCTTGCTGTGTGGTCGTTCTAAGTTATGGAGGACCTGCTGTGCTGAGGGTCCTCAGCCCCCCACCTAGGATGTGTGGATCCAGACTGGATGAGGTGACAGTCTGACACGCTTAAGGGAGACAACCAGAAACCGGAGAGGAAACAGGAAACGGTCCCACAAGGAAGTTTCCAGCCTACATCCGAGCCATCCCAGTCGTCCGTGGTCAGGGACCGCCGACGTCTGTGAGGCTGTTACCGTGGAAGCCACAGATGGCTGCTGGGGCTCCAGGGACTGATGGCAGCAGAAGCCAGAAAACTGCCCTCCCAGAGTGGACTGAGTTCTCCAACACTGGACGGATACATGCCAAACCCCTCAGAGTTGAGCAGGAAAGGTTTGGAGAGGGAGGCAGGGAGCCAAGCTGGCCATGACTGAGCCTGGTCACCTCTGGGACTCTTTGTGCCTTACTCTTGCCTCCTTGTGCAGTGCCCCGCCTGTCTGAGAGATAAAGCTTGTGGATCTGGCATAGAGTTAGACTCAGCAAGAGTTAGAAAATGGTGGGCTGCGGGGTACAACAGAGTTTCTGATTTCCTCTAGTTATAGGGACATGAGGCATACACACACACACACCAGCACATGCATGCACACGTGCACACACACACACACACACACACAAATGCCACCCCAAGAAGTGAAGCAGCGTGAACACTTTTGCCCTACTCCAGCCCTTCTCAGAGCCCCGGACACTTTTATTGCAAACCCCTTAGATCCAAGCCTGACTTTCAGCAAAGACTCGATAAAAGTTACCATTCCTTATAGTTTTAATTTATGGCCTTGGGTTCACTGTATAGCTGAGGAGGGCCTTGAGTTTCTGACCTTTCTCTCTCTACTTCTCAAGTGGCTGAGATAACAGATGTGTACCAGCACACCCAGATTCCTACAGTGCGGGTAGGATCACCGTGTTTCCTAAGTAAATCAAGCCCTTTCTCCCAAGTCTTCCTTCATGAGGCTCGCTGCAGGCTTGGGCTGGAATCTGTTTGTTCCCTTTGTTAGATGGAGTACAGGAGCCAGGGCTTGCCCTTCTCCAAAAGGGGACAGTGGTTAGGAAGAGCCATTACTTCCTGGACTGGGGCGGAGGGCGCGGGGGAAGGTCCCTTTGTCATGTCCTGCAGCAGAGGAGACACCTCGGCCACCAGGATGCCTGTGCCAGGTTCCCCAGCCAAGAAAGCCCTGAGTAGCTGGGAAGATGAAGACAAGAGCAAGCCTCAATGGGGGGCTGCCTGTCCCAGCCCCCAGCTCTTCAGAGCCCCATCAAGAAGTGTCCCAGGAGGCCCAGGAAAAGCTGGAAGTTAGGAGCTTCTAGGGGATGTGACTGGAAAGACTGACGCTGTCTACTCCACCAAGGAAGACTGGGTGTGACGCAACTCCGCCCTCCTACAATGGTGGTGAAGGAAGAGAAAGATGGACGGCGACCTGGAGGGAACTCTCAGATCCTAAGCAGGACACAGAGCAGAGGTTCTTCAAGTACAGTCCCCAGACCAGCTGCTTCAGGGCCACTGGAACTTAGAAATGTGGGTTCCCAGACCCCAAGTCAGAAACTGTAAGGTGGGCTGTCCATATGGCTAGAGTCAGCTCTCCAGGGGTTTCAAATTTCAGACCCCAGAAAACACATGTAAACCAGGTTCTGTCATCCCCACACTTAACCCGCTATCCCGGAGCAGAAGCACCTCCTCCTGGGGACATGGGTATCTTTTTCCTGAACTCTTCACCCCCAGCTCCTAGTTGATAGCAGTTACAATCTGGCAGGAGATGCTGTTTGGCCTCTGTCCTCCAAGCCTGCAGGCCCGGCCTACTCAGAGGATCTGGGTGGAGCTTGGGAAGCAGAAGCAGAAGGTGCTGTCAGCTGTTGCAGGCCTGCTGGGGAAATTAAGTCTGGCCAGCAGCATTTATCACCATGGTGACAAGCAGGGGAGAGAGAAGCAGGGAAGAACTTCCCATCACTCTCCTTCTGGGGGCTGAGAGTGAGGTGTTCGGATCTGGGGTCTCTAGTCACAGGTCACCTTGAGCATAGCCAAGGATGCCCTCAGATTTCTGTGCTCTGTAGCAGCTACAGCAGCCGGTCCGCGTGCAGCAAAACCAGCTGGTTTCCTCCAGACCACCTTGGCTTGAGGAAAGAAAATCCCCTCTCAGCCCTCTGAAGGCAAGCTGGACATCTGCAGCTCTGGCCACATGACGTCTCCACGTACAAACCTTGATGACCCCCTTCCTCCACACGCCAAGCCCCAGGCTGACCTTCAGCACCCTGGCCAGCTGCAGCACTCCCTACCCTAGCCTCTAGGTATAGGCAGGGACCCTCTTGCTTCTCTGCTCACCTACATACCATGAACCGTGCACACGTCTCACATGCCATTCTGGGCCAGGCAGCATAAGCCCTACCTCTCACCTTGGATCCTTCCCTTTCTGCAGGAACTTGCTTCTGCCTTGAAGCATCCTCCCAGTGCTTCTTTCTCCTGGGTTCTCGGGTCACTGTCTCCTGCTTCAGATTACAGCTTGGGGACTGGGGCTGTAACTCAGTGGTAAGGCACTTGGATAGCATGCTTGAAGCCCAGGGTTGAGCCCCAGGGCAAAAATAGATCTCAGCTCAGGCCATTCAGCCTTGTTCACCAAGAATGTTCTTGATGGTTTCTGATGTCTCCCACACCCCAGTCAACAACTGGACACCCACCAGTTCAATCACTTCCACTTTGTCCTTACCTCTGGCCCATGGCTCCTAGTGGGACCCCAGGATCAGAGGGCTGTGGCCACCTCTGCAGGACTGGTTGTAGACTACTGATCCCTGCAACAGGCAGTGATGGCTGACTTATGGCTCAATCCCCATCCTGGAGCTGAAGCTACAGGGCTCCAGCCCTTCTCTGTCCCCTGCAACACCCTGAGTAAACATTTTCCCTGTGTAGACCTGTGGCCTCCTCTGCCCAAAGGTAGATCTGGGGGATATGTGAATCGCTAAACAAGGTACGGAGGTTTGGGCCTCCAGGAGACACCTAGGAAGCTTCTTGGTGGCTGGAAAGTCCCAGATAAAGAACATAAGGGCCAATAAACCTGCATGGAGTTGTCTTGGGGCGTTGTTGGAGTCATAAACAGGAAAAGGTTCTGTTCTGGCTTTCTAGGAGGTCGAGGCAGCAAGGGGCCAGCCTCTCCGTGGACTGAGATAGCTGATGGGCAGTGCACTGTGTTCATGGGCTTTGGGAGCATCTGGCTGTGTCACATGCAGGCTCCAGACTCTGTACATCACCCTCCTTGGTGAGCAGGTCAGGGGTATGGCTATTGATCGAGTGGATGGAAAGAAAAAGAAATTGGATCTGCCCAGGGTCATAGAGTTCATCAATGTCAGAACTAAGACTCCAATCTGCCTGGCACACATGCTATAAGAGACAGTCTCGGCCCCTCTGCTGAGAGGGCTTGTAAGTGACCTTTCCAGCCAGGTTTTGGCAGCCTCTGCCTGTGGGCCCTTTGGTCTGTGGGCAAGTGAAACCAAGAGAGGAACCATTTGAGCTTGACGTTCCTGTGGGTGAGAGGAGAAAGGGCAGGGAGCTTTCTCTGTTGAGCCTGGCCAGTGCAAGATGGCTTGCTTACGTCACCCTGGTCCTCCAGAGCCTGGGCGCAAATAATGAGATGGGTATGTCGTTGGCAGTATGTGGGATGGAACCCAGTGCTTCACACATAGGCAAACAGTCTACTGTAGTCCAAGCTGCCTACATATATATACATATACATACACATACACACATTTTATATATATATATATATATATATATATATATATATATATATATATATATATATATATATATATATATAAAATTTGTGGCTGGGTGGTGTTGGTGCATGCCTTTAATCCCAGCACTCAGGAGGCAGAGGCAGGCGTATCTCTGAGTTTGAGGCCAGCCTGGTCTGCAGAGTGAGTTCCAGGACAGCCAGGGATACACAGAGAAACCCCATCTCAAAAAAAAAAACAACAAAAAAAATACATATATATTTGTGGTGTTCAGTTTTTTTTTTTAAATTGGAGATTGTAATTTAATTACCATGTTTTCCCATTCTCTTTCCCCCGCCAAACCCTCCCATATACCTGCCTCAGCTCTCCTTCAAATTCATGGCCTCTTTTGTTACTATATATGTTGAGTCCATAGAATGTTACTTTATGTATGTTTTCAGGCTGACCACTTGGCACTGGACAACCAGTTGGAGTGCTCTTCCCCGGGGAGGACCACCCCTGCACTCCCAGCTCTCCTCAGTTGCTACAGTTCTCTGTGTAGGGGTGAGGTCCCGTGGGCTTTTCCTCCATTCAGTTCACTCATTGGTGCCATCTCTGTTCAGCTTGTGTTTGAGCAGTCATGTGGCTGAGAGTTTGTGGGTGTAGCTTCTGATGTTGCTAGGAGACGTAATCTTAGAGCAAAGTCCCTGATCCTTTGCCGATTAAAATCTTTCTGCCCCCTCTTCCACAATGTCCCCTGAGCCTTAGGTACAGAAATGTTTTGCAGATGTATCCATAGAGATGGGGCTCCACAACTCTTCATTTTGATTGGCTGTGGTATTATGTGGTGCTCTCACTGTGTTACAAAGAGAAGTTTCCTTGATACAGAGTGGAGAGTATTCTTATCTAGGGGTATAAAGACAAATGTTTAAGATTGTCATTAGAGGGATTATGCTGATTTAGTAAGTGAGTGGTTGTAGATCTGCCTCTAATAACAATAAAATGTTACTTTATCTATGTAGTAACAATGGTTTCTATGTAACCGTGTGTCTGTGTAATAATAGTTTCATTAGCACTGAGTAGTTGGCTTAGTCTCCAGTACTAGGCATGATTTCCCCTTTGTTAACTGGATAAATCCAATTAAAGAGCTATTGGTTACAGCCAAGGTATTTGTGCCACTACTGCACAGGGTATGCTGTGGTGGTCACTGAGTGGTTCATAGGTGTCCAAGTTTAATAGGACTGTTGGTTGCCCTAAGCACTGTGTGTGTGTGTGTGTGTGTGTGTGAGAGAGAGAGAGAGAGAGAGAGAGAGAGAGAGAGAGAGAGAGAGAGAGGGGTCCACAGAAGCCTGATCTCTTAGAGTGAGCCACCAAAGTGGGTACTAGAAATCAAACTCAGATCCAGTGGAAGAGAGCACACATTCTTAACCCCTGAACCATCTCTTCTACCTAAGGTCTTGAACTTTTGATCCTTCTGGCAAGGAGCGGAGATTACTACCAGGATTTGTTTAAAGCAACCTGTTAAGAAGCACATGCCGGCTGGCGAGATGACTCAGCGGGTAAGAACACTGACTGCTCTTCCAAAGGTCTTAAGTTCAAATCCCAGCAACCACATGGTGGCTCATAACCATCTGTAATGAGATCTGATGCCCTTTTCTGGTGTGTCTGAAGACAGCTATAGTACACTTACATATAATAAATAAATAAATCTTAAAAAAAAAAAAGCACATGCTAAGCTGGGCATTAAGGTGGGCATGATGGCACTTCCCACTGAGAAGGCAGAGAGGCAGGGAAACCTCTGTGAATTCAAGACCAGCTTGTCTAAATAGCACTTTTCAGACCAACCAGGACTACATATTGAAACTCTGTCTCCAAAAGAAAGAAAAAAAGAAAGGGAAGGGAAGGAAGGAAAAAGAGAAGGAGGGAGAGAGAGAAGAGAGAGGAGAAGAGAGGAGAGGAGAGGAGAGGAGAGGAGAGGAGAGGAGAGGAGAGGAGAGGAGAGGAGAGGAGAAGGCACATAACAAAACAGGAAGATGCTAAGTGTGGGTCAACCAACAGAATAGTCTTGAACCTGGTACCTCTTTCCCTGCTTTGGCTACCCCACTCCATCCCAAGTGTGAAGATGAGTACTTCATACAGTGGGGTGATCTGGAGTGGGGGTGTTGTGCTGGAACCTGGAGCAAAAGGAGGACAAGAGGCAGAGGCGCCTTCAGAGCCCAGAGAGTTCCAGCCAAAGACCTGGCCCTTATGGCTTTATTCCAGACCATTCAGGGGAAGAGCTATGTGCCAAGATTGGGTATCCAAAGGCATAGTGTTCAGGGGTACAGGGAAGACAGTACAAAAAGGTGGGGGGTGCGTGAGACCCACCTTCCAAGTCCAGCAGAAGCCTTTGAGGAATAAGGGGGATTCATGGTGGGGTTTATGGGAACTCACATGTGAGAAACACAGACACCCCCGCCCCCAAGAACACAGCAACTGGAGCTGCAGGGAGTGAACAAGGACTTGACTTGTGGAGAGGCCTTGGTCATCTCTGGAGCTGCCCTGCCAGCTCACCTCAGCTCTGGACAGTTGGGAGGGGGAGGCTCTCTCTCCTGATGAGCCTAATCTCATCAAGAAGAAAGGCTCTCTCTTGGCGGCTGCCAGCTTCAATCTGTGTTTTCCATGGGCCTGTGGGAGGCATCTGTGCCAGACCAGAAGGATGGAGGGGGAGGGGAAGCAGCGGAGCCACCTGAGAACTGGGCTTGGTTCTGTGTGCATTTGCTGGCCGCAGGGTGCCTGTGCCTGCACTAAGAGGCTTGATGCCATGGAGGGGTCCCAGAATCTGTCCGAGGCTGTGCTGACAGACAAGCCAGAGGGCTTTCCTAACCCCCCCCCAACACACACATACACCTCCCCGAAGCCCTCGGGGCACAGGTGAAAGCTTGTAAAGCCACCATCTTTGAACTCTTCCTGACCACTGAGCTTGGTCCTTAGCTTTGAACACAGGTTTGTCTGTGTGTCCATACTTTTGTGGGGTGCCAAGGGTCAGACCCTCAAGCTGCTCATGCAAAGAGGCCACTTTCCAGAATATCTGGACTATCTTCTCACATCCAAATGCTCAGTGCGGGACACATGCCTTTCCTGAATTAAGTCAAATGAGTGACCTGGAGCCCAAATGCGGCAGTCTCAACTAAGGCTCTGTGCTATACAACAATATTCCCAGTGCTCAGGAAGTACAAGCTGGAGGATCAGGAGTTCAAGGTCATCCTCAGCTATATCCATAGTTGGAGGCCAGCCTGGGGTATGTAGACTCTGCCTTGAAAAGAAAATAATAATTTAAAAAAGGAATTGAGGCTCCAGGCCCAATCCCCAGCATCCCCACACATTAGAGTAGAGTAACCTGGTAGGAGGTGGGGAGAGGGGCTGGCAGACAGACGGAGGGGGAGGGGGAGGGAAAGCAGCCGAGTGACCTGAGAAGAGTTCAAAGATGAGGGCTTTACAAACTTCCACCTTTGCCCCGTGGGCTTTGGGGAGGTGGTGGCAGAAGACGTAAGGTTTTCATCCCAACTCCAAGGGTTCTGCCCAACAGAAGCCTTTAGAAAAGAGGTTCTCCCAGATGTCCCTCAACAGAGGAATGGATACAAAAAATTTGGTACATTTACACAATGGAGTACTACTCAGCTATTAAAAACAGTGAATATATGAAATTCCTAGGCAAATGGATAGATCTGGAGGGCATCATCCTGAGTGAGATAACCCAATCACAAAAGAACTCACATAACATGTACTCACTGATATGTGGATATTAGTCCAGAAACCTAGACTACCCAAGATACAATTTACTAAACACATGAAACTCAAGAAGAATGAAGATCAAAATGTGGACACTTCGCCCCTTCCTAGAATTAAGAACAAAGCACACATTGAAGGAGCTACAGAGATCATGTGTAAAGCTGAATCAAAAGGATGGACCAACCAGTGACTACGGCTGCCAGGGATCCATCCCATAATCAGCCACCAAACATAGACACTATTGCATATGTCATCAAGATAGTGCTGAAAGGGCCCTGATATAGCTGTCTCGTGGGAGACTATGCCAGTGCCTGGCAAACACAGAAGTGGATGCTCACAGTCAGCTATTAGATGGAACACAGGACTCCCAAGGAAGGAGCTAGAGAAAGTACCCAAGGAGCTAAAGGGGTCTTCAACCCTATAGGCGGGAGAATAACATGAACTAACCAGTACCCCCAGAGCTCGTGTCTCTAGCTGCATATATAGCAGAAGATGGCCTAGTTGGCCATCATTGGAAAGAGAGGCCCCTTGGTCATGCAGACTTTATATGCCCCAGTACAGGGGAACGCCAGGGCCAAGATGTGGGAGTGGGTGGGTAGGGGAGCAGGGCGGGGATGGGGGAGGGTCTAGGGAACTTACTGGATAACACTTGAAATGTAAATGAAGAAAATATCTAATAAAAATTGGGAAAAAAAAGAGAAAGAAAAGAGGTTCTCGACCTGTGGGGTCGTGACCCATTTGGGGAGTCAAAAGACCTTTCCACAGGGCTCACCTAAGACTCTCATAAAACACAGAGAGGTACATCACAATCCAGAATGGCAAGATGACAGTTATGAAGTAGCAACAAGAGTAATTTATGGGCCGGGCGGTGGTGGCGCACGCCTTTAATCCCAGCACTTGGGAGGCAGAGGCAGGCGGATTTCTGAGTTTGAGGCCAGCCTGGTCTACAATGTGAGTTCCAGGACAGCCAGGGCTATACAGAGAAACTCTGTCTCGAAAAACAAAACAAAAGGGGTTGGGAATTTAGCTCAGTGGTAGAGTGCTTGCCTAGCAAGAGCGAGGCCCTGGGTTCGGTCCTCAGCTCTGGAAAAAAAAAAAAGAATAATTTATGGCTGGGGGGGGGGGGTCATTGCAACACGAGGCCGTGGCGTCAGAAAGGTTGAGGACCACTCTGGATCTCGAAACACACAGCTTACACACTAACGTGAAAACTCACCACATTACATAAAACCCAAAATTCAACTGAGCAGACACCCCAGCCACACCTTCCAGTGTTCAGCGGCCATGCCTGTCTCTGAATGGAGTGATCATAGAATGTCATCACCATGCAGTCCAATGGCATGGCTCTGCCACCTCCCAGCAATTTACAGACGTCTCTTTCCCCATCAGTAACATCAGACAGGACAACACCCTGCGGTAAGTGGCTACCGCTTACTCTCGTGCCGTGTGTTGGGGACGGTCCAGGTATACACACACCCTGCAGCAGCCCCACGGTCATGAGATCTCCTCACTTTACAGATGAGGAAGGTAAGACACGGAGAGGGTAAGGATTTCGCCCAGCATCACCCAGCTAGCCGGTGACTGGGCTGGAGAGATAAGCTGAGCCGCTCACAACAGATCCCACACTTCCGTAGAGCTGGCCTGAGAGTCACACATAAATCAGACTGCACAGCGCTCATCTAACAAACCTTAGCTGAGACCGCACCATTTGAGATACAGGCCAGTCATTTGACTTAGTTCAGGAAAGGCAGGTATTGTGGGGTACTGAGGAAGGGACCCGGAGCTTTTGCATGCTAAGAAAGCCACATCTCCAGCCACTGGGCTTATTTCAGAGTCAACCCCCGGAGCTGTATGATTGGATCTATGACTGTTAAGTCTATATCTCTCCGACCAGACTGACAGCCATGGTGTTGCCATCACCCCTAAAGACAGCTAGCGACATTAATATTGTCATTCCAGTTGCTTCAGACTGGGTTTCTGTGGCTGAATGGTGTGAAGCAGGATTCTGGCTTGCCATGAACTCCACGTTGCATGCCACCCATGAAATCTCTTCCAGTCTGGACCGGTTCCCTTGGCCTTGCCACCTGTTGAAGAAACCAGGCAGTTTTTCACATTTCGTTTTTACTCTATTGAGACAGGGTCTCACTCAGTAGCCCAGGCTAGCCTTGACTCACAGCAATCCCCCTGCCTTAGCCTCCTGAGTGCTGGAATTACAGGTGCAGGTGGACTCTCTGTCCACTTTGTTGTTGGAATCTGTTTGTTCTGTTTGTCAATCCCTTTCCAAATCCACATCCCAGATATCTCCCCATCCTTCGGGCTGCCCTTACCCGACTGATGGTGTCCTTGATCCATGAACGTTTTACATTTTCATTAAGCTCTCGAGTCCAGTTTGACTTTTCTCTTGTTGACTGCTTTTGGTCACCTCCAAATCTAGTATCTTGAGTTTGGTCCTTAGTTTTTCAAAGCGTTTTATAGTTCTGGTTTTTTGGTTCTCTGAGTCATTTTGAGTTGTTAGAACTTACAAAAGTCAGCTGAGCAGTGGTGGCACATGCCTTTAATCCCAGCACTTGGGAGGCAGAGGCAGGTGGATTTCTGAGTTCGAGGCCAACCTGGTCTACAGAGTGAGTTCCAGGACAGCCAGGGCTACACAGAGAAACCCTGTCTTGAAAAACAAAACAAAACAAAAACAAAAAAAGAACTTACAAAATTCAACACACGGGATTTCCCCGTGTTCTGGAGCCTGTCAATTGCTTCCTGGTGAACACTTTCCACCCAGCTTGGTGTAACAGTGTACAGGGTAACACTGACTTGCTTGGTGCTGGGTTCAGGTTTTAGCAAGGTTGACTTTGTAAGGAGCAGGACATGAAATAGCTGCCTTTTTTTAGCTCCTATGCTGCTGAGATTGACCCATGTTTTCAGGGCTCCATTATATCTTCGAGACTCAGACTTGATTACAGAGCATGAGCCCGTGGGGAAGACTAATTAAGATACAGCAGGCTCTGCCCGGCATCCTGGGGTGCCAGATTCTGTCTGGGTGGGATGGGGCAGGGCCCAAAAACATAGGGTTTTGGCAAGCTCTCTGGTGATGTCACTCTTTGGAGACTATCATGAGCTGCTGTGCCCACAGTCCCTCTTATCATTGTACTAAATACACACAGGAATCTCCTAGGGACCTGAGGGTGTGCTGGATTTTGTTTCTTTGTTTGTTTGTTTGTTTTCTTTTTTTTTTCTTTTTTTTTTTTTTTTTTTTTTTTTTTTTTTTTTTTTTTTTTTTTTTTTTTTTTTTTTTTTTTTTTTTTTTTTTTTTTTTTTTTTTTTTACTTTTTCAGAGGGAAGGTGACTCTGTAGCTCAGGCAGGTCTTGAACTTGTACACCTGTCACCTCAGCCTTTCAAGCGCTAGGATTAGAGACTTGCACCTCTCTGTCCAGCCAGTGGTGGAGTTCAGTCAATCCCCGAGTTCTGAGTCTCCAGCCATGCCCACCCTATTATCAGACCTCAGGTTCACCATCACGTCTCCTCTCAGGCTTGGCACTTCCAGAAAAGGGGTGATCTCAGAGAGCAGTAACGTGAGAACAGTGACCCAGACATTCATTCCTTGCTCTCCAGCCCTGGGCACTAAGTAAGCCCAGAGCCAGCCCTGGGTAGGGACTGGTGGTGATTGAATGAAATCATAGTCACCTCTTTACAAACCTTCTGGAACTTTCTGCTTTAGAATGTTCTAGTCTCTGGTTTAGGATGCTGGGCTCCCTCGTTTCCATAGCTTTCTCTTTCACAGGCAAGTTGTCAAAGTCAGGGCTCTCAGGGACTTACCTATCGCCTGTGGTAGAGCAACGAACTTGTTCCTGTCTACCTGGAATATCCTCAGGTTTGGAGTTTTAGGTTTGTTTTTATTTTTCTTGCAGTCCTAGATATTACTCCTAGGGACTTGCACATGATAGGTAAGTGTCCTGCCACTAAGCTGTCTCCTCAAACCCTTCTTGTCGTTCCTGAGATGGGAATCTCACTATGTAGTCCAGGCTAGCCTCAAAATTATGTCAGTCGTACCTGAACCGTCCCAGTGTTAGAATCCAGATGTCAAGCTGCCACACCCAACCCTTTCCTCATGTTTTTATCTTAAAGCAGACTCTTACTACATTTTTTAGGCTGGTCTTGAACCTGAAATCCTTCTACCTTAGCTCCTTAGTTATAGCACAAGAACTCCTTGTCCAGGGCCGTCCATGGTTCCTGGCAGACTGGTACAGTTGGTCACTGTCCTAGGAACTACTAGGCCTCTTCTTCCTTTGAAATAGGGGGCAGAAACTGAGGTCCTAGTTGCCTGAGTTCCTGTAACACTTGAGATTGTTGCTGGTCTAGAGAAAGCAGAATTTTAAAATGTCTTGTGCCAAGAAGTTGTGGTTTCATTTAGGGCTTGGCCTCTGATTGAGAGACTCTGTATTGAGAAAACTTTTACCAGAAGGAGCCAGGACCTGTGGTTTCTTCCTCCTTCCTTGTGAGAAGGGAAGACACCATGAGAAACAACTGGGGAAGCAGAGGCGTTACTACATAGCCTTGACCTGGGGGGAGGGGAGACTCCTAAGGCTCTCTGATTGGCTCCATAGGCTAGCTGTCCCAGCCCATCTGGTATGGACTGAGCCCTCACTAGGGATTCCAGGTGTATTAAAAAAAGACTTGGCAAAATGGCTTAGCAGGTAAAATAGCTTCCCTTGCAAGCCTGTTGGCCTGAATTCAACGCCTGGAACCAACGTAAAAAGCCTGATGCTATAGCGCACACATCCATGCACATATCCATAATGCCACCATCTCCACAGTGAGATGGGAGGTAAAGGCAGGAGAATCTACTGGAAGCTTGAGAGCCACTGTGGCATTGTGGTAGAAAAAAACCCTAACCTCAACAAGCTGGAAAGAGAGAACCATCTACCAAAAGTTGTTCTCTGATGCCCTCAAGGGAGATTTCTCATCAGGGTTGGGGCATGCATGGTCAGGACCATGAAGTACTCTTTGGGGTAAGAGCCAAGGATTTTTGTCTCTGTGTGGGGTGCACCTCTAGTCAGGTTTTATTGCGCTAATTCTTGGTCTTTGAAGATCACATTCAAATAAAGTGATGTGGTATGGTGTGGTATGGTGTGGTATGGTGTGGTTTGGTGTGGTGTGGTTTGGTTTGGTTTGGTTTAGTTTAGTTTTGTGAGACAGGGTCTTGCTGAGTAGCCCAGGCTAGTCTTTGAATTTGTTGTGTACCTCAGGCTGGCCTTTCAATTCACTGTGTAGCTGGAGCTGACTTTAATAAACCTCTTGGCCCCCACGCTAGGATTAGGAACAGCCGTCCCACACCTATCTTGCCCTTCTAATCTCCCTCTGCCACCCAGGCTATGATAGAAGGTGGTGCTTCAGAACCTCCCAAAAAGCACTTACAGGGAGCGGCCTCTGTGCCCACAAGGTCAGATTTTAAGAGGAAGAAACAAAAGAAAATCTTGAGCTATCAGATGTGGAATGGCAACAGCAAACTCCAGCCCAGCCCACCTGAGCTCAAACCAAATCAGGTAATGTCCTAATCACCAGAAAGCCACCCACAGTGGCACCGGGGAACACTCCGTTGGAGGGCCTCTGCCCATCCCAACTTGGGTTCCATACCCACTGCCTGCAGGGCTGGGTGAGGAAGGGGGCCATGGAGAACAGGCAGGAAAATAAATCTGTTGCTCACCCACACTCGACACCAGCAACAATACCCTTACACACACACACACACACACACCTCACAGAAAGAAGATAGATAAGCTTTGACTTCTCACATTTGAGGCTCATATCAGTACAGTTTCGATCACGTAGCTTCCTCTGCACCTCCTTTTCCCACCCTCAAATACGGACAGGACTCCCCCCACCTCAGGAAGGTTGTAGGGGACAAGACAGTCTCCAGCTGCTCCACAGCCAGACTTTGGGAAATAACTCCCAGGAGAGTCAAACCTAGAGCCAACTAAAGCCTTTTCAGGGTGGAGATTCCCAGCCCCCAGCCTAGTCCCAGAGCCTAAGCGACAGGTCATGCAGGGGATGGCAAAGTGAAAGCGGTCCCATCGCACTCCCAAGAAGGCTGCCAGAGAGGGATGCACGCCCTGCAGGCCCTGCCTACTGTGCAGACAAGTGCCTGCTAGCAGGGCAAGGGGAACCATTGCCGAGATGCTGAGTCACCAAAGCTTCATGCAAACAGGGTCCCTGTGCAGAAGGTCCCAGACACGCCTGGGACAATGCCAGCACCCCAAGAGCTCTGTGACGAATGCTGGGCGGGCTAGTGGCACAGGTGGTCACACAGTATGGACACTCCCATGCCCTGACCTTACTAAATGCCATCCTCCCCCACTTCTGTGACCTCTTCCCCATTTCAAAGGTCTGAACTAACCTTGGTAATAAAAATAAGGACAGGGTGGGGCAGATAGGTATTGACAGACAATGGTCACGATGCTCTGGATTGGATGGATTCATTCATGGGGGCCACCAGCTCCTTTCTCCAGGGGGGAAACACAAGTCTATGAGACAGACTTGTGTTGTCCCACTTTATAGACAAGAAAATGGAGAAACCAAGGAAGGGTTAAGTCATAGCGAAACAAAGTTGGAGCTGAAGGCTAGACTGGCCGGCCTCAGAGAACAACACTGGTTCTCAGTTGGCAGGAGAATTTGTCTGGTGAGAAAAGTTGGGGTAGGGGCTGTAGCAAATATTCTGTGTCCCCTCTGTTTTCGGGGTTCACACTTGAAAAAAACGAAAAGGCCTTAATGTATCAGCCAACAGATCAATAGCTCTGACTAATAGCCTCCTCTATAACCACAGTGACAGCCTGCTCACCTGGCTGTGCCTCAGAGTGGACCACTGCCTTTACAGAACTGGCCACAATCACCAGGCTTGGTGACACAACCTATAATCCTAGCACTCAAGTGGTTAAGGCAAAACGATCGTGAGTTCTAGGCCATCCTGGGCTATACAGTGAGTTCCAGGCCAGCCTGGGCTAAAACCTTGCCTCAAAAAGAATCAGCAGTGAAACCAGAACTGGCCAGGCTGTGCCTGTTCAGTAGTCTCACGGTGTTCCATGGTAAGGCAGTGAGCATTATACTCTCCGTCCCTCCGTCCCCTACAGATGTCATGGCACCCCCAGTACCGCAGCTCCAAGTTCCGTCACGTCTACGGCAAGCCTGCCAGCAAAGAGAACTGCTACGACTCGGTGCCCATCACACGCAGCGTCCACGACAACCACTTCTGTGCCGTGAACCCCCACTTCATCGCTGTGGTCACTGAATGTGCCGGCGGGGGCGCCTTCCTTGTCATCCCCCTGCACCAGGTAAGGACCCCAGGGATCATGGGGCCCAGCCTCCAGAGGTCTACAGGACACATGAACAAGATGGGGGGAGCCCAGGTCTCCAGTCAGAGATGACTGAAGGCCTGGCCTGTTTTCCTAGTTGTGTGAGCTTACTTATGTCAGCCAGCTCTTTGACTCTTCTTGTCGACATCCTGAGAGTTGAGCTCTTGGCAGCTGGCCCAACTACTTATAGGCCCTTCTCTCTCGTCCATTCAAGAAGAGTGCTCACTTCCAAATTTTTCTCTCTTGAATGAAACATACTTGTAAGAACAATTAGCTGGGCTCAACTGAAATTGGGGAGATGGCTGAAGCCACCTCCCCTTGTCAAGAGGCGAGAGTGGGAAGCCCAAAAACAATAGGCAGAAGGGGAGAACACTTATCCCTAGAGCCAGCAGTGAGAGCACGCTTGTACCAGGCGCTATCGCTGCCACCCAGTGTTTGGACCCACAGAGTGACCTACCCTAAAGGGGACCTTTGTGGGATCCAAGTGCTGAGCCTGCCTTCATCAGAACTCAGGAAGAGGCCTGGGGCGGGGGCTGGGGGGGGGGGAATCCCAGGCTGAGCTCCAGCTCATGGCAGGAGAGGTGAGGAAGCCTGGCCACAGGAAGGAGCCCACAGACTTAGATAGGGACAGAAGGGCCTGAGCAGTCAAAGCCGGGAAGGTGACAACTTCAGAGATAGCTCCCCTCATCACAAAGCAGAAGGTGTAGAAGCCAGTGACAACAGACCAGCTAAAGGGGGCCCCATGTGCCCAGTGCTTGCTTGCTTGCTTGCTTGCTTGCTTGCTTGCTTGCTTGCTTGCTTGCTTGCTTGCTTGTGACAGGGTCTCCTGTAGCCCAGCTCTGGAACTCCCCTTGTAGCCAAGGTTGGCCTTGACCTCATCCTCCTCAGTTGACCTCCTGAGTGTGAGTTAGAGTTCTAGGCCACATTTCTAAATAATTTATAAGCCTAAGGGGGATGAAAATGAAAATTTGCTTATTTTGTTATTGCTGTTTGTTTATTTGTTATGTGCGTGTTCCTCTGTGGGGGCTTATGGGGGCATACGTGCATGCCACAATGCAAATGTAGAAATCCAAGGGCAGCTTCCAGGAGTCAGGTCTCACCTCCAGCCTCATGAGGTGAGGCAGGGTCTTCATTATTGTTTCTAGCACTGTGCACCTAGGATGCAGGCGCTGGGGTTACAGATGAGCACTTAGGATGCAGATGCTGGGGTTACAGATGAGCACCTAGGATGCATGTGGGCATGGTGGTGCATAACTTTGATCTCAGTATTAGCATGGCAGAGGCAGGTGGGTCCTCTGTGAGTTTAAGGCCAACATGATCCACATAGTGAATTCCAGGACAGCCAGGGCTACATAGTGAGATCCTGTCTCAAAAAAACCAAACCACCACCACCAACAACAACAAATATTCCTATAAATGATCAAGCCAGACCTAGGAGAAAATCACAGAGCATTACTGAAGGACTGGTAGAAGGTGATGTGAATTAACTGGAAATATGTCCCATGTTCATGGATAAAGTGAACCTTGAACTAATCCCCCTGCCTCCACCTCCCCGTTCAGGGATTACGCACAGGCCCAGTTGAGTGTCCTTTCCTAAGATGCACCGCAAGCCATGTTTCCTACTTGGGACTCTGTGCCCTGGCTTCTCAATGCTTCTGCTCCGTCCTCCTAAAATGGTGGGGGAGAGGCTCAGGCTTTGTTTACTCCTGTACTGGCTTGCTGACTCACAGATTTCCCCTGACTGAACACATCATTTAACCATTGTTTATGCTGCTAAGCAGTGTGATTCTACATGGTAGAAGGAAGAGCCTGACTGAGCTGTGAGGTGCTCAGGGAACAATCCGAACCACAGTCTGACTGGAACCCATGAGCAGTCTTTGAAAGTGAGGCAGGGAAAAGCCCTGGAGAAACAGACCAGGCTGTTTGAGAAGGGCCTTGACTGCCAGGACGAGTCAGGGAAAATGTTTTCTAAGGAGACAAAGGTTTACAAGCTGGAGAAGAATAAATCAAAGTGAGACTTTCTGGTCACTGCTGGAAGATTGTCTACAGGCAGAGGGGCCGGACGCTCCTCACTTCCTGCAAGCTTCTCCCAAGCCCTGATCACCTCTGAAAGGTTCTGTCCACCAAACAAACCTTTGTTCACTCATTAAGGACTTAATTAGGGCAGGGGATATAGCTGGCTAGGAGAGTACACAAGGCCATGGGTTTGATTCCCAGAGTTGGAAAGAGAATGAACTGGTTGGTTCCTGGCTTTTCCTACTTGGATTCTTTCTAACTTGCATGAACTACTGATGAGAACCCCGGAGTGTTCAGACAATGGATATCAAGTTCGTGTGGTGAGGGATGACATGGGTTAGGGGAGAGGCCTGCTTCACACAGGACGGTCCAGGAAGGCCTTCTTGGGAAGATACCCCTAGACAATGGCTTCAACTCTAAAGAAAGTGTTCAGGCAGAACCAGAAGCAAGTGTTAAGACCCTGACCTGGGAATGAGGGGTATTCACGTCTCTTGAGCAAGAGTGTGGCAGAACCGTGCTGAGACTCTCAAGGAGGTGATTTGAGCCGCAGAAAGATTGGGTTTATCTGACTCCAGTGGGAAGCCACCGGAGCTGAAACTCAGCCTGGTCCTAGATAAGATTTATGAATCCTTTGTGTTCTTTTTCTTCTTTAATTAAAACTACCTCCTAGCCCACAGTGGCCTGCACTCTGAGCCCGCTGCCTCCACCCTCCTATGTGCTGGAAATATAGGAGCGTAGTGTCACACCTATTGGCCTTTGGGCTGTTTGCAATCTCACACAGAACGAGTGAGAGAGTGAGATTGCTCAAGGACGAGTCTCAGACGTCCATGAACGCAGGCACAACAGCTAGTGCCACCTGTGAGCCTGTCACACCTTTGTGGGACCATAAAGATAAGGTTCAAGTAAAGCCGGGGTATCTGCAGTTCCAGCCTACCCCAGAGCTGCCAGCACTCCTGACACCCAGCTGGCAGGTTAACTACAAGCGCTTTCACACACACTCCTTTTTAAATTCTTCAATTTTTATTTACATTGGTGTACTGACTCTGTGCATGTTTGTGTGAAGGTGACAGATATCTTGGAACAGGCATTACAGACAGTTGTGAACTATCTGTGTCCTCTAGACGAGCAGCTCAGATGGCTGAGCCATCTCTCCAGCCCCCGGAACTTTGGTGTGTGTGTGTGTGTGTGTGTGTGTGTGTGTGTGTGTGCGCGCGCGCGAGTGCACAATTCTGCCACAGCACGTGTGTGAAGGAAGTGGGTCTCTCATCCCTTGTGATCCTGGAAGAAAGCACTCATTTGCACTTGTCATTTTTGATACTTGCAGATTCATAAGCCTGTGCATGAAATAATACAGTGAGATCCTGGGTGCCTTTTTTACTGATTACCTATTGCCGATAGCACTCCAGTTCAGTGTCACAACCTTGATAAGGATGTCCAGGTCACTATTGGGCATACGTGCCACTCACAGTCCTCTCCCTGCCCCTCCCTATACACTCACTCCTCACCACCCCCTTTCCTCCTTGACCCCTGACTAGCATCGATCTCTTCCTCATTTCATTGCTGTTATCATTTTAAGGCTGTGTAAAGAGGACCAGTTCTGCAGCCTTTCGAGTTTGAAGCCTTTAGCGCCAGGAACTGAAGCCAGGCCCTTGTATCCATCACCGGGGGTAGCTCTGAACTGCACCTAACCTTGCCTGTCTTCACTCAGGAGTGTGGTTCTCTGGAAACGCATCCAGGGTGCTGGGTCAGCAGAGGCACTGAGGCACAGTCCACTGAGAGGCAGCCTGAGGACTTCCCTTCTCCCTCCTAGAAACCTCTCAGAGATAGCTGACCTTCCTCTCCGGCAGAGTGAAGCAGAGTTAGGGAGCATGTAGCCTATGTAGGCTGGATGCCTAACAGAAAGAAGATAGGACGGCCCTGATGATATGTGCGTGCTTTTCAGAGAAAGTTACCTACCCTCGCCTCTCTTCACAGCAGCCGGGTGTATGATCTTGGGCCATTACAGCCCTCACAGGATGTAATTTGCCAGATTTAAAGATGAAGCAAAGCTTAAATTTGTAGTTGAAAGCTAAGTAAGATGTATGAGCTGGGTAACTTATTTTTCTTAAAGGATTTTCTCTTGGAAATGAAATTCTCATGTATAGTATTTAAAAATGAAGGAACACTGATACATTAAACTCAAGGCCACACACATTCTGGCCCTAAATACACAGAGCTCACTGGTGGTTACTGTCTTGTTTCGTTTTGTTTTTCCAGGTGTTGAGACAGGGTCCCTGTGTAGCCCTGGCTGTCCTATATATGTAGACCAGGCTAGCCTGGAACTCACAGAGATCCTGTCTCTGCCTGCCGAGTGCTAGGATTAAAGATGTGCACCATGCCCAGCTTGTTGTTGCTTGTTTGGTTTGGTTTGGTTTGGTTTGGTTTGGTTTGGTTTGGTTTGGTTTGGTTTGGCTTGGCTTGGTTTGGTTTGGTTTGGTTTAGTTTGGTTTGGTTTGGTTTAGCTTGGTTTGGTTTGGTTTGGTTTGGTTTGGTTTGGCTTGGCTTGGCTTGGCTTGGCTTAACTTGGCTTGAACCCTGGTTAACCTGGAACTCCCTGTGTAGACCAGAATGGCCTCCTACAGGTGGTCTTCTTGCTGCCGCCCAAATGCTGAGGCTATAGGTGTGAGCATACTACCACACCCCTCCCTCTCTCTTTTTCTTTCTTCCTTTCTTTCCATTTTTTGCTTTAACATCCTTATTTGAGATGCTTTCGAGAAAACACACATTATCTCTGTAGGCAATTTGACTTCATACTTTTTTTTTTTTTGACATTTCTTGACTCTTGGCCATCAGGAAAGACAAACTAGATCATGAAGGGGCTTCGCTATCTTCTCATGTGCCCTTAATTTCCTGTGTTTTTCTCTATTGCCTCGGTTGCTATCTTAATGGGTATTTAGCTGTTCACCCACTAAATGTTACCTAGTAGGACGTAGGGCTGAAGCTGGTGGAGAGTTCTTTTCTATCATACATGAGGCATTGGGCCAAAACCCTAGACACACACACCACTTGGTAGTCTAAAAGTAATGCCCACACCTGTAATCCCAGCACTTGGGAAGCTGAACCAGAAGGAGAAGCCCCAGCCCAGGTGACACAGGGAGACCATGTCCCACAACCAACCAAGCAAGCCGAACCCCTGACTGATTCCAGTTCAGGGCCGTTCTGAGTGAAGCTGCCTCTCTATAATCACTTCCTGGGTGAATGCTGAAGACAGCTGCTGGATCATGAGGTAGCTGTGAACTTAATGTTCTCAGAAACTGCAGGGTAGGTGTGGTGGCACACCCCTGTAATCCCAGCAGTCCAGAGGCTGAGGCAGGAGGATTGCTTAGAGTTTAAGGTCTGCCTGGGTTGCATATTAAGACCTTATCTTTAAAACAAAACAAATTAAACTTTTCACAGCTTTTTCTCTTTTTGGTGGGTGGCTGATATGCTCATACCCTGCCAGACTAGTGTAGAACTCACCATGAAGTCCCAGGTGGCCTAGAAGTGGAGGCAGTCCTCCTGCCTCAGCTTCAAGTGCTTCAGATACAGGTGTGAGCCACCTTTGTTGAGGATCTGAAGTACAAATTTACCTAGACAGCCTGCTTCCTTTCCTTTCTCTTCCTCTTCTTTTATCTTTAGGGCAGGGTCTATCTTTTGGGCTAGCCTATGTAGCCCAGGCTAGGCTCAAGTTTGCCTCCCAAAGATGGAGAGTACAGGCATATGCCACCACCTCTGGCCATATCCAGTAATTCTGAACAGGCACTAAAGGCAGAGAAAGGGATGAGAACCCACCAGTGCCCTGCCTTCTAGAGCTCAGCCGCACGGCAGCCCCTTAGATGGTAGATGTAGGGGTATCTGCGCATGCTGGAGCCTCACCTACACTAGGCTGCTTACTGCAAGTATCACCCCTTGTCCTGATGGGTTGCTGGGGCTGGGTGAGCTATAGATGAGAAGCCTGGAGCTGGGCGTGGCTAGAAAGCCTCCTGATCTCCTCCTAACCCTCCCACCCAACCCCCACACTCTCATCCGCCACACAGGCCCTGCTCCCCCCTGCTGCAATGCACTGGCTGTCTATGCTTGGCTTCTCACTGGTTCAGAGATTGCAACCATGTCCAGAGAAGCGTGGGCACAAGGGTGAGTGAAGGCAACACAGCCCCACTGCCCCTACAGAAAGTGCAGGTGAGGTTGCGGCTTGCACAGCCTCCTGTCCTAGGTGTTACCAGAGTGTCAGGCCCAGAAAGGGTGCCACCTCAGGCAAGGTGCCTCGCCCCTGTGCACGGAGAAGTGAGCCTCTGGAAGAAGGCCAGAGGGTGTTTCACAACCTACCCTGCAGCCTTGGTAACCGAAGTCTGCTGGGGTACAAAGGGGGACAGCAAGGTGCGGGCAGCAGCTGCCTGGGGCCTCCAAACAGGAATAAAAAGAATGGGCTTCGGGGCCTGTGCCAGAGCTTCCCAGGGCATGAGGGATGTGGACTTTGGGTGAGGTGTAGAAGAAGAAAGGAGAAAGCAGACAGAGCCTAGGAGGTAGGCCCTGGGACACTGATGCAAGGAACCAGATCAAAGGTGCCCAGGGCCTGAGGGTCCAAATGATCACCATAACTGTGCTGTTCTAGAAGAAACGGAAAGGGTGGTTCACTGGGTTCCTAAACTGGTGTAGGAAGTAGTGTGTGTGTGTGTGTGTGTGTGTGTGTGTGTGTGTGTGTGTATCTGTCTGTCTGTCTGTCTGTCTTCCTGAGTACATGTTTGTGTGGGGGTCTGTGTGTATATGTATGTGTGTTTATCTGTGTGCATGTCTGTCTCTCCATACATGTGTGCATATGTGTGTAGTATGTATGTATGTATGTATGTATGTATGTATGTATAAGTGTGTGTATGTGTGTATGCATATGCCTGCCTGTGTGTCTTCTGTGTGCATGTATGTGTATGAACACATTTGCATACATGCATGTACATGCTTGTGTGTGTATGCACATGTGTACATGTGTATATTGGTAGGTGAGTGTGTGTGTATGTTTGTCTATCTGTGTATGTGTCTCTGTGTGTATTTGACTTTACCCCCACCATTAGAACAGTTTGTTCTCACACTAAGTATATCCCTGGGCCCTGGAACATACCAAGCAACAATTAAAGTTAGGTGTGTTTTGGGTGTAGCCCAGTGGTAGTAAAGGCAGCTTAGCATGTATGACACCCAGGTTCCCTCCCCAGCACCCTACAAAGCTGTAGATGGATAGTTGCAATGGCTTCAGATGAATTGATGCAGGCTGGTGTGGAGAGCCTTATGCCCAGGCACATTCTCAGCCCTTACTGCACATGGCTCCTCACACACACACACACACACACACACACACACACACACACACACACACTGTGAGTGAATTTTTTCGCTTCCCCTATTCTGTAGAGGAAGAAGCCAAGGCCCTGGGCCAAGCTCAAAGACCCAGCTTGAACAGTAATGAACTCGGGATAGCAGACCCAGCTTGAACAGTAATGAACTCGGGATAGCAGAGGTTCGACCCCAGGAAGCAGGAGTCAGCTAAATTGCAGCTATACTGTGCTGACTTCTCTGTTCTCCTCCCACCTAGGCCTCCCAGGCTCTACTCTGCAACTGGGAGGAGCTTAAAGCAGTTAGCTTTCTTGTAGTAGGGAGAGCAATGCTCCCCAGGCCCACCATACAGCTCTCCCCATCCCCGGACCCGGATCTGTAGCTGCCCCACCCCCACCCTTCATTGTACCTTATAGGGATCCTAACTTCCTACCCTCTCTGCCTGCCCCTGTTGGCTTGTAGTCCTACATAGGCTTGGCAGCCAGCTCCTGTAACCAGCCAGGCCTGGCTTGGGTTTGAGAGAGGCAGCACTGTCACCCTTGACTTAAAGCTTTGTGTCCCAGTAAACCAGAAGCCCCTCCCTGGCTGAGCGCTGATCTAATGGACCAAAAGGTAAAAGCGGCCTCCTAATTATAAATGTGGCTCTCGGACAGGCTTTTAGCAGCCCAGTCAGTAGCTTCAGACAACTAATGTCACTAATGCCCTGGGTCTTGAGTGGGAGGAGAGTGGGCTGATGTGATTTCTGCTCTGGGGGCCTCAGAGGAGCCCAGCTCTGATTGTCAACCTAGCCCTGAAGCAACAGACTCTACTATGGGAGGTGAGGGTGTGGTGTCGGTGGCCTCTTGGCAGCTTGCCTAGGGTTAGCCCAAGACCTGCCTGACAATTGGCATTTCCTGTGAAACCTGCAGGGCAGAAATGAGGACATGGCTCTGAGCCAGAGAACAAAGATAAAGGCCCAGAGCAGTCAGGCTTATAGCAAAAGATTCTGTACTGCCATGCCCTTTGACCCAGGAAGTGGTACAAGAAAAGGAAAGAATGTAGGAAGCAGGGCCAGGGCAATTCAGAGAAAATGAGAACTCCTCAGAGCACAGGAAGTCCACCAGAGGGTCACTTCAATCCGTTGGGCAGAAGCCCAGCTCTGTACCGCTGAGTCCCAGTGGCCCTGGGAGCATCCCTCCTCTAGCCTGCTTGGAAGTATTGTGATCCATTAGTGATGCCTGCCACAGGCACAGCATTAGAAAGCCTGGTCTGTGTGCTCACCATTCCTACACTCCTGAACATGCTTTGAACTCTAGATCCAATTCTCTGCTAATCCTAGAAGGACCATCTTTTCAGAAATTTTGTAGGTCTGATCATATCGTTTAAGGTGAGTTTTCACTTCATAGTCCTGGCTGATGGGGAACTTGATATGTAAATCTGATTGTGTTCAGCCTAGGGACAGTCAGCCCTTCTGCCTCTGCCTCCCAAGTGCCGGGATTACAGAAATAAATGCCTTTTCTGTTTTGTGCCCCCCAAAAAAGAAATTTACTTTAAAAAAATAATAACAATAGTGTGGTCACGCCTATAGCCACAGTACATAGGAAGCAGAGTCGAGGATTAAAAGTACAAAACTAGGGGCTGGAGAGGTGGCTCAGTGGTTAAGAGCATCGGGTGCTCTTTCAGAGGTCCTGAGTTCAATCCCCAGCATCCACATGGTGGCTCACAACAATCTATAATGGGATCTGATACCCTCTTCTGGCATGCAGATGTATATGCAGATAGAACTCTCATATATATAAAATAAATACATCTTTTTAAAAATTACAAAACTAGCCTTGGCTATATAATGAGTTGAAATCCAGCCTGGGCTACAAGAGATCCTAACTCAAAAAAAAAAAAAAAAAAAAAAAAAAAAAAAAAAAAAAAAAAAAAAAAAAGGAAAGAAAATGGTTAAAAGAAGGCTGTGTTTCCATCGTCTGCACACAACTACAGCTGTTAGTTAGTGCTGCTGCTGCTGCTGCTGCTGCTGCTTCTCCTCTTCCTCTTCTTCCCTCCTCCTCCTCTTCTTCCTTGCCTCTTCTCTCTCCTCCTCCCCCTCCCCATCCTCTTCCTCCTCTTCCTCCTTCTCCTTCCTCTCCTCCCCCTCTTCCTCCTTCTCCCCCTCCTCTTCTTCCTCCTTCTCCTCCTCCTTCCTCTCCTCCCCTCCTCCTCTTCCTCCTCCCCCCTCCTCCTTTCCTCAGCCTCGAGATACAGATTTTTCTGTCATGGGCATAGTCACTATTGCTGAGCCTTTACCTCAGCTCCTCCCTGTTGTGCTTCTCACTTCCTGTCTCGCTTAGCCCTTTGCAGTCCTACAAGGAAGAGATTGTTACAGTTCAAGCCTGAGGAAGGGGCTTGCAGAGTGAAAATAGCTACATGACATGGTTGGATTTTAATTTTCAAATCCTCACTCACCCTGAAATCCAGTTGTGATGCACACCTG
Organism: Mus minutoides; assembly: GCA_902729485.2. NCBI lineage: Eukaryota > Metazoa > Chordata > Mammalia > Rodentia > Muridae > Mus > Mus minutoides. Next base: position 32,145 of record CACVCL010029909.1, on the reverse strand, counting down.
TAAGTGCCATGTAACCCCATCTTATGAAATGTGGAGGTAGAGGGATCAGGAGTTCAAGGCCAGCCTGAGTGACACAGCATATATATGTGGTGAGCTGGGGAGCCCAGTGGACTCTGAGACAGTGCACTGAATATCCAGGAGGCTGGGCAAAGAGCTGCTAGCTAAGGCTGGTCCCTTACAGGAGGCCTAGGGGCCATAACCTGCCTGTTCTATCCAGGGGGCTGCTGCTTCCAACAATGGAGGCAGAGCCATCTGATGGAGAGTGGCAGCCTTTTCTACGTCCCCACACATCATTAGCAAATGACACAACTCACATTTGTTGAGTGTATGTATACACGTTCTTCCTCCTCGGTAGGGGTGGTAAGGACTGAGCCCAGGGCCTTCGGGGTGCCAGCAGGTGCTCTGCCTCTGAGGTGTAGTCCCTGCCCTGTTTCCCACACATGTGTAACCATCTCACTGTTTTGTCCAGGCTTCCTTTCAGTCCCTGGGGCCCAAGGGACCCTCCCATCTCAGCCTCCTAAGTTGCTGGGACAGTAGGCATACTGTCCAGTATGCAAAGGCCAGTCCCGGCTTTGTCTCCACCAATGCCTAATAAATATCTGATTTTATGTTTAAGTCCAACTGGCCTCCCCAGTGCTGGGGTCACAGGTATGTGCCAGCTCACCTGTTGATAAGTAGCTTTTCATGCCTGTTTCTTTCACTTAGATGAATGCCTTCAAGATTCGTTCACCGTGTTCCTTTTTTCTAGCTGAATAAATATTCTACCGCATAACCCACTGTGCATTGCGTTTTCCACGTATCCCTTGGTGGGCACATGGGCGGCCTTATCTTTTTGGTTATCATAGACAGTGCTGCTATGGATGTTGATGAATGAGTCTCAGGTGGATCCATGTTTCCATGACACAGCTAGGTCCCTGCTGGGTCAGTCACATGGTACCTCTCAGGCTATTCTCCAGAAAAAGCTGTACCACATTAGTTCTGGCAGCTGCATGGGAAGGAAAAGACCCAGACTGAGCACCTGCTGGCACTAGATCCTGGGACAGACCATTCCCATGGTCCTCAGTCACCCATTACATCCTCCCCTGTGCCAAGGAAGACGGGAAGGTTCAGAAAGGTGAAGTGATTCCCCCTTGGTCACACAGCGGGTGTGGTTAGGTATGCTGTCCGGCTCTTCCCCCTTATGTTTCCTGCCTCCTCAGTGATGACTGACTGACTGACTGACTGAGGCACTAAGGTCCATCCTACCACCCTCCTGTGATGCTGTGGGTGGTATCCTGTGCTGTGGTATCCTGTGATACCACCCTCCTGTGATGACAGTCTCCTGATACCTGCCTGTGACCCTGTTTTACAGACGGGAAAGTTGGACCCTCACTACCCCAAGGTCTGTGGGCACAGAGGGAATGTCTTGGACATCAAATGGAATCCTTTCAATGACTTTGAGATTGCCTCCTGTTCTGAAGATGCCACGGTGAGTGCCCACACGTCCAGAGCAGAGGGATGCCGGGAGGAGGGTGGAAGGCAGGCACCCAAAGCTGCCATCAGAGGCCAGTCCCGGCTTTGTCTCCATAACACTAGGCTGAGGAGATGTCACAGGAAGGAAGTGAGAGCTGGAGGCGACATGGTGGGTGTGTGAGACTTGGGATCCATGGCATCTTGCTAAGGGCCTCAGTTTACCCTCCTATAAAATGTGTGTAATAGCGTCTGCCCATCTCATGAAAACCCAGTGAGACTAGTGTTCTTAGAGGAGCACCACCCTTAGGGGTTTGGACACACTGTGAGGAGACCAGACAATATCAGGCCATTCCATGTCACAGTGAATGAATTGAGGGACAAGGAAGGGGCTTATGTGAACATAGACCCAAAACCATCCCAAGAGCCCAACTCTCTGTGCCACTGGGGGTGATGTCAAACTCCTAGATTCAGCAATCCTCCTGTTCCAACCTCCTAAGAAACTGAGAGCAGAGCTGTCTTCCATCCACCCAACTCCCAGTGAGCCTGATCTCCAGCCTCATGCCAGGAGCACATACTTTATCCGCACAATGTTCAGCATTATTTTTTTATCCCTCTGGCACCTACTTCAAAGACACAGTGGTTGTGACTTACAACAAAGGGCCCAGTCACAAGCAAATAATTAAAGTATAGATGCTCCCGAGAGACAGCTCAGGCATGGTGGTGGAGGGGTCACTTCCTGACAACCCTCGTGTCGATCTCATGGACCCACATGGTGGCAAGAGAGAACTGACAAGTNATTATTTTTTTATCCCTCTGGCACCTACTTCAAAGACACAGTGGTTGTGACTTACAACAAAGGGCCCAGTCACAAGCAAATAATTAAAGTATAGATGCTCCCGAGAGACAGCTCAGGCATGGTGGTGGAGGGGTCACTTCCTGACAACCCTCGTGTCGATCTCATGGACCCACATGGTGGCAAGAGAGAACTGACAAGTCCTCAGATCTCCGTATACCCAGTGACAAATAGGTGCGTGCACACACACTGCATACATGAAGACAATGTACCTAGGTGTGGATAAAAGCCACAGTCAGCATTTCTTGTCACCTCGCTGTATTCTGGCTATCCCTCTGTCTTGCCAGCACCCTACAGAGCGGGCTGTTTCCTAGACAAGCAACTTTCCCAACGTTACACAGCACAGCGGCAGAACTGGCTTCAGACTGAGGCCCGTCTGACTTCAGAGCCTATTCTCTGTCCCTCTGCTGGGCCACTTCCCTTGAGAGAGGCGACCACACATTGCAGAAGTAAGGGATCGCTAGAAATGTCAGTGATGCGGGGATGCCGCCGCCGAGTTCCTAATTTAGCTCAGGGCTGCCTGACAGCGGAGGCAAAAAGAGAAAGAGAATTCATTATGGAAGGAAGCAGGAAAAGAAAAAGAAAAAGGCAGAGAACACTGAGAAGGGTGGGTGGTGGTGCACAACTGAAATCCCAGCTCTTAGGAGGCTGAGGCAGGGAGATCTCAAGTTCAAGGCCAGCCTGGGTTGTATGTAAGACTTTGTGTCAGAGCAGAAAGTTTCACGTGGTAGAGATTGTGGTCAGGCCTGAGAACTTGACTGCTCTCCAACCCTCAGGCTTCTGCCAGACATGGTGGGGCAGCGTGACTGCCCTCCTCAAACCTCCTCTTTAAGGCCCGCTCCGGAGTCTCCCTAAAAGATATTTTGGGGGCTAAAAATGGGGTGTTTTGTTATTATTGTTTTAATGGGGGGGGGTATTTTGAAACAGGGTCTCACGGTGTATCCTAGGCTCCTCCCACTGTAGACCCCTAGTGCTGGGATCACAGGTGTGAACCACCACACCCTACCAGGTCTCCCTGAAAGAGGGAGGGGAAGGAACAGGATGACTGAGGAGAGGGGTACTGCTGGGTGAGAACAACCCCAATGCATGTAACAAAGTGCTCCCTCCTCCTCCCCAGGATAAGGTAAGTGCCGCCTGCTTTAGGACACACCTTCCCCTCCAAAAGCCCAGAACCTGTCTCCCTCCAGACCCACAGACAGAGCAAGTAGCGTTCATGGCCTGATGTTAAGGCCAAACCCAGGAAGTAAATGTCCCTGAACCCTGAACTGTAAGCAAAGTCTTGTGGGGAAATCTGTGTATCTTTGGGATAGGATCTGAACACCAACCAAGAAAGAGTGTGTGTGTGTGTGTGTGTATATATATATATATATATATATATATATATCTCACTTCCTAGGTTCTGTGCCCCCATGCAGCTTTCCCTGTGGTTCCATGACGGAGACCTTACCCTTTGCCATGTAGCCCCTTCTATCTTCAGTCCACCTGACCTGCTCAGCTCAGGTCACTGTGATGCCCAAAGCCCCTGGGGCAGGTTTGAGAGTGAGGCCTGCCTTCCAGTCAAGGTCAGCCCTGCTCAGTGGAGGAGGGAGTCTCCAGCTTTGCCTCCACCGGGCTGGGGCTGTGAGGGAGAGCAACACTGAGGTCCTTCTGCCAGGCTCTAGCAAATCTGTGGTTTACGATTGCATCAGCCCCTAGATGCCCCCCAGCTCACACTCCTGCCCGTGTCTCCCCTCCAGATTAAGCTCTGGAACATCCCCAAGCAGCTGTTGACAAGGAACCTCACAACCTACAGGAAGGAGCTGATCGGCCATGCGCGCAGGGTGGGGCTGGTGGAGTGGCACCCCACAACTGCCAACATTCTCTTCAGTGCTGGCTATGACTACAAGGTGAGTCTGCGGCTCCTGGGCACAGGAAACCACACTTCTGCTGGCACTTCTTGAAGCCTCTCTGAGAGCTCTGTTGACTAGAAAGGCTCAGGCAAGGTGGTGGCAGCCTACTTGCTTGCACAGGCCTGGGGAAGTGCCCTTCCACACCTCTCCATCATCCTAGTCTCTGCCTCCGGGGGTCCTTGCTTCCTCTCACCTACTGTTAGTTTGAGAAGCCTCCCTCCTCTGTTTTGACCTCACGCCTACTAGCTGCATCTGCTAAGACCTTGTTGACAGAGAAGCCCCATTTGAGGTTGTAGGTAACAGGATCAGGACACGCTTCAGTCGGCTGCAGTGAGTCTCAGGGGGGGTTGGGTTGGGCCCACCTGACACTCCCCACCTCCACCTAGTGCCCAGACCGAGCACTGGAGACTCAGTGTCTGTTGAGACTCCAGCAGCTCATCTCTGACCTATATGGGAATGTCCCAAGGTTCTCCTTGGGGCTTCGTGTCTTGAGTGTCTACAGACATAGTGGGTTGGTGGTCCCACCTCCCTTCGTCTGTTCTCTCCTAGAACATAGGATTCAATTCCATTTCACTTCCTGGTCCCCCTGTCATACTTGAACCATATATTTTCTATTTTCCCTTTCTAAGCTTGCTATGCCTGTTCAGAACACTCTTCATGAGACTTAACCAGAGAACAAAGTCTCTGCTGGGCTTTTTTTTTGGAGACTTCCTTTGTCAATGCAATTAATATAATTGCTCTTTACCTTAGACTCAGGTAGACTCTTCAGACAAGGGCAAAAAGCAGCCACACTCTTCACCAAAATGCCACACACACACACACACACAAAAAAAAAAAAACAGTCTCTAGGTCACATTCTGAAATTCTTCTCCACTGAAACCTTTCGGACCAGGTCTGCACAGTTCAAATCATACTCAGCAACAAAGTCTCCCATATTCCTACTAGGGTGGCCTATTAAGCCCCACTTAAAGCTTTCCAAAGTCCCAAAACCCACATGCCTCCAAACAAAAGCATGGTCAGGCTCACCACAGCGACACCCCAGTCCCTGGTACCAATTTGTCTTAGTCAGGGCTTCTTTTCCTGCACAAAGCATCATGACCAAGAAGCAAGTTGTGTGTGTGTGGGGGGGGGGGGGGTATTGAGCTTAAACTTCCACATTGCTGTTCCACACCAAATGAAGTCAAGACAGGAACTCACACAGGATAGGAACCTGGAGGCAGGAGTGGTTGNACCCCAGTCCCTGGTACCAATTTGTCTTAGTCAGGGCTTCTTTTCCTGCACAAAGCATCATGACCAAGAAGCAAGTTGTGTGTGTGTGTGTGGGGGGGGGTATTGAGCTTAAACTTCCACATTGCTGTTCCACACCAAATGAAGTCAAGACAGGAACTCACACAGGATAGGAACCTGGAGGCAGGAGTGGTTGCAGAAGTCACGGAGGAATGCTGTTTACTGGCTTGCTTCCCCTGGCTTGCTCAACGTGCTTTCTTCCAGGGATGGCACCACCCACAATGGGCTAGGTCCTCCCCCCTTGATCACTAATTAAGAAAATGCCTTACAGCTGGATCTCATGGAGGCTTTTCCTCAAGGGAGGCTCCTCTCTCAGTGATAACTCCAGCTAGTGTCAGGCTGACACGCAAAACCAGCCAGTACAAATGGTTCTTCTCTGCTGACTCTGTCGGGATTTGCAGAGGTACCTCAGGAACCTCTCAGATCCAAGAGAGGCAGACGCTGTTGGAAGATTCTGGTCAGAAACGCTTGTTTATGGGAGGGTGTGGGTGTGGTGACATCTCTGGAAGTGACACTCACACCTTAGGCTGTGGCTACGGGCTCCTTTGGCATCCCTGGTTACGAACAGAAAGTGAGGAGTGTTACTTCTGACAAAACCTCACGCCCCAGGTCCTCCCAACATAACCGCTTTGTTGCTCAAAGCCTGGTGGGTTTTCTTCTACTAGACAGCCTGACTCCCAGCAGGGTCCCGCTGTGCGTACAGCCTCGGCCACACCCCTCACGAGTGCCCTGGCTGCCAGCTGCGTCGTCCCTCCTGGGAATACCGTGTTTCCCCGCTGCTGCCTGCTGTTGTGTGTCTGTGGGGGCTGGGACGAGTGGCCACTGTGCTCAGAGCCAGCTCTCTGCTGAGCAGGTGATGGTGTGGAACCTGGACACAAAGGACTCTGTCATTACTGGGCCGGTGAAGACAATCAACTGTCACCAAGACGTGATCCTCTCCATGTCCTTCAACACCAACGGCAGCATGCTGGCCACCACCTGTAAGGACCGCAAGATTCGGATTATTGACCCCCGACTAGGGATTGTCCTCCAGGTTTGTGCTGGGCAGAGGTTTGGGTCTGCTTTGAGAATGGGGTGATAGACGGCATTGTCAACATCTGGGCTCAGCCCCTGGAGACAGCCTCCCTAGCTAGCCTCAGCATCACAGGGCGGGGGTGGGTGGGTGGAGATATGTTGTGTCCACTCTACAGATGAGAAAACTAAGGCCAGAGAAAGGAAATGACTAGCCTGTGTAGAGAGGTGGACTGTGAACCTGTCCTGACCTCAGAGCTGGCCATGTGCCTCATCTCTGTCACTAGCCAGGGGTCAGGAGCCACCTTAGGCCAGTACTTTCTGCTTTCTGAGCCTCTGCTCCGAAGCTGCAGTGGACCGCTCAGCCTTCCTCATTGAAGTTAAATAGGACAGCACACTCAGGGCCAAGTGGTCAAGATGCAACAGGGTATGGTGGCACATATTATAATCTTGAGACAGGAGGAGTAAGGGTTCAAGGCCAGCCTGAGCTACATCATAAGGCCCCTGTATCAAGAAAAGAGTGGAGGGCTGGAGAGATGGCTTACCTAAGAGCTCTGACTGCTCTTCCAGAGGTCCTGAGTTCAATTCCCAGCAACCACATGGTGGCTCACAACCATCTGTAATGGGATCCGGTGCCCTCTTCTGATGTGCCTGATGACAGCTACAGTGCACTCGTGTCTATAAAATCAATCAATCAATCAATCTTTAAAAAAGAAAAAGGAGGAGAGAGGGCAGAGGTTTGCCTGGCTCTATTCAGAGGCAGCTCTAAATAGAATGGAAGATTTCACTTGACAGCTTCCTGGAGGAGCCAATGGGGAAGCAGGAACCCCACCCGCAGCTGGGAGTCCCCTCCCCACAACTCTCCAACCTATCCTGACCACACCTATCCCTCCAGGAAGCCAGCTACAAGGGGCACCGGGCCAACAAAGTACTATTCCTGGGGAGCCTCAAGAAGCTGCTATCCACGGGTACCTCCCGCTGGAACAACCGGCAGATGGCCCTGTGGGACCAGGTGAGTCTGCACCAGGCCTGTCACCCTGCGGCCCAGCCCCGCCTCCCTTCACTCACGTGGGTAACTCTTCATTCAGTCTCACACTCAGTCAGCAGGCAACAGGGCTGGGGGCCAGCCTTATGCATCTCATTATTCAGGAAGGAGGTAGGGTCCCAAGAGAGGCTGGGGGCAAGGAGGAGGGGATGGAGGAAGGCAAGGGACATCTGGAGAGCAGGTCCAGTGCCCACAGAGACCCACTGTGGATGGAAGGTGAGCTGTTCTGTTAGGTGTTTTCAAGTGCTGGGGACAGAATGCAGGATCTCCCAACTACCTGCTGGATAAAGCCATCTGCCTTCTTCATTTGGTAAAATAAATGGGAAGCCAGACCTAGCTAGCCCTTGGAAATGATGGTAGGAGGATTGAGAGCTTACATATTAAGTTCAAGTCTGTGTTACAGGGACAATGAGTTCAAGGCCAGCTCTGACACCATCTCTCAGGTCTCAATTTTAAAAGAGACTTGTAGATGTAGCTCAGTGGTGGGGTGTTTTTCTAATAGCATGAATCCCTGGGTTTGAGGAAAATCAACCCCAGACAGGAGAATTGCTCTGAGTTCAAGGCTAATGTAGAGTGAAGCTCCATCTCAAATGCTTTTCAAAAAGAAAAAAAAGAACAAAATTGCTAGGCTGGAGAGATGGCTCAAGGGTTAAGAGCACTGACTGCTTTTCCAGAGGTCCTGAGTTCAGTTCCCAGCAACCACATGGTGGCTCACAACCATCTGTAATGGGATCTGGTGCTCTTATCTGTAGACAGCTACAGTATACTCATATACAATCAATCAATAAATAAATAAACAAACAAACCCAGAATGCTGAGAAAGATGACTCAGAAGCAAAGAGTACTTGCTGCTCTTGCAGAACACCAGGGTTTGATTCCTAGAACCCATGGGGCAGCTCACAACCATAACTCTAGTTTCAGAGAGTCAGACGCCCTCTCCTGGTCTCCTTGGGCACTGCATGCACATGGTGCACAGACAAGCATACAGGCACAACACCCATAAACATAAAATTTTTAAATGCCTAAATTTTTTTTATAAAATGCTGACAAAAATGGGATAGTACAGTACTAGCTAAACATCATGTCCTCCAGAGAATAATCCACACTCTGTCTTGAGGATCAGGACCTCTTTCCAAAACATGTCCTATAGAACAGCAAGCTTTCTATCTCAAACAGCAACCACACTCATACCCCCAGGGCAGCAGTCAGGACCTCAGGACCAACAGGGGTTCCAGGAGTGATCCCCCAGAAGTTGACAGTCTCCCTTCCCCTGCAGGAAAACCTTTCTGTGCCCCTTACAGAGGAAGACCTGGATGGCTCCTCTGGTGTTCTGTTTCCCTTCTTCGACTCGGACACCAGCATGCTGTACATTGTGGGGAAGGTCAGTCTGGCATAGGAGGGAGGCAGCCCTCTGGATGCCCAATACGGGAGACAGAATATGCTAAGCTTAGCTCCATGGATAGTCAGAAAACATCCTAGGCTACTAAGGTACAGGGTGGAGAAGACACCTGGCCCTCCCTTCCTTCCTAGGTCCCTAGGACCACCTGAAGCCAGGGCTTTGGTGTGACCCCACCCACCCAAGCATGTTCCTCCCAAACTCCTGGTCCAGGTGGTGGTTCTCAGCGGGGAGTCTTTACACTTGAAGTGGAATAGCTTTCCTTCCTTGGGTGGGGATGGTCCTATATCCAGAATCCCTGTTCCCTATTTAGTATGCCAGTAACAGCACCTCCAAGTGACTCGACAATGGAAAACGTCCCCATGGCTGAGAGGTGGTCCCTGAGGCCAATCATCCTGACTTCCTCGTGGTTGTCATATGGAAACGTGGGTGGGCTGGGGTTGCCAGTCAGGGACTTAGCCTTGGCAACTGGCCAGGCCAAAGCTTTCCGGCGTCCCTGTATGATCTGGGCCCATCGCAGGCTGTCTACTCGGAAAGTCAGAATATTACTACTTAGCCACCAGGGCCAGTGCTCACCAGGGCCAGTGCTCACCAGGGCCAATGCTCACCAGGGCCAGTGCTCACCAGGGCCAGTGCTCACCAGGGCCAGAGCAGCACTCACGGCCCGGCTCTGACTCTCTGGGTTACCCTCCCCAGGGAGACGGAAACATCCGCTACTATGAGGTGAGCGCGGAGAAGCCTCACCTGACCTACCTAACCGAGTACCGCTCCTACAACCCACAGAAGGGGATCGGTGAGTGGCACGCCAAAGCCATGTTGGGGTCGGGGTACCAGAACTGGGCCTTGGTGCGGGAATACATCAGGCAGGAAGGGGATGACAAAGGGGTCTGTGGGCCGCATCCATCTGTTTCTTGATGACAGTATAAGTCCTGAAGCTGGGATGAGTTTTGACAAGCAAGGCCTGTTGGGGCTCTTTGGCTCTGGAAGTCCAAGGCCTCTGGTGGTGCCTCTCGCATTACCAGATTCCTAAGGGATTTGGCCGACGGAGGCCGGAGGATCAGGAGTTCAAGGTCATCTTCATCTGTATAGTAAGTTTGAGGTCATGGCAGGCTTATGTATCAAACAAACCTTGTAACAAACAAACAAAAGGAAGAAGAAAAAAACCTGGCGTGACCATAGTAGGAACATTTAGAAAGCCAGGTATAATGATATACATCTGTAATCCTAAACTCAGGAGGCCGAGGCCCAAGTATCAGGAGGTTATGACCAGCCTGGATTATGTAACAGCAAGACCCTGCCTCAAAAAAAAAAAAAAAAAACAAATGGGGGTTTGTGCTGTATTTACCAGTAATCTGAGCTTTCAAGAGATAGGAGCTGGAGGGTCAGGAGTTCAAGGCCACTCTCTGCGACATAACAAGTTTGAGGCCAGCCTTAGCTCAAAAATAAAATACGAAATAAGCACTTAGGTTCTAGGCCTATGAGGATGAAAGTAGGAAGGAACCTTAGAGCAGAATAGGCTCATTTCAGGATCCAGCTGAAATAGTTAAAACCTTGAAGGAAGGTGGGGGCACTGCTGGAATGTGGAATCCGGCTTTGTTGTTTCCTGGCTCAGGGCAGCCCGGCATAGCTATTGGTCCAGAGCTGTTCACAGAGGAGAGCTATTGGCAGGGAAGGGCCGTTTCTGATCATAAGTGTGCAGTCTGCCTTTGCCCTGCCCACTGGGTCTATGTGGCCCTCGCCAGGCCAGGATTTCTCATCTCTTTTGCCCATCTGACCACAGGTATCATGCCAAAGAGAGGTCTCGATGTGTCTTCCTGCGAGATCTTCCGCTTCTATAAGCTGATCACAACCAAAAGCCTCATCGAGCCAGTGTCCATGATTGTACCCCGGAGGGTAAGTGCGGCGGTGGGCCTGTCTCAGGGAGATACCCACCTGGAAGAACACAGACCCCCTGCCCTCCCTCCACACACACACACCCAGCCCTTCTCAGGGTCAGCATGAACTGCCCTGACACCTGGAAGGCTGAGTCTCGGCCCACCTCTGCCCCTCAGCTGCCCAAGAACCTCCGAGCGCTAGCCCGGGCTCCTCACAGCAGGGTTTGAGAGAGAGAAACTCCAAGGCTTAGCTCTTACTGTCCCCATTTCTTCTACAGTCAGAATCCTACCAAGAGGACATCTACCCTCCCACCGCAGCAGCCCAGCCCTCCCTGATGGCTCATGAGTGGCTCAGCGGGATGAACAGAGGTGAGGGAGGCTGGAAGCAAGCTGCTAGGCTAGGACACTGGAGTCCTGGAGGTCCCAAGTAGCTGAGCGGGTTGGTTGGGCTCTTTATTTAGAGACAGGTCCTAGTCAGCCAGCCCTGTCCCCCACCCCCACCCCGTGACTGGTTATCAATAATGCCAGGCGAGCAGAGGCTTTGTCCGCCTGGTCCCCAAACTCCTTCTGCTCAAGAGGATGTCACTCCATAGAAAAAATGGCCACTGTGACTGCAGAGTATCTGGGTGCCTCAGCCACACTCTTCCTCCCTTCACCATTTCCTCTAGTTATTCTGTGGCCCAAGATTCTCTAGGCAATAGACCATGCATGCCTTGACCAGATTCTGCCCCGTTCTTGTAAGCAGAAGGAGCCCGATGCAGGCTCCGTCCGCACCTCCACAGCACCCCCTCCTTGCTTCATGCATCCGTAGACCATGGGAGGCCTACTACAACAGGCCTCTTCTCAGTGTGTGTGGCCCCCCATCTCCTGTGTCTGCCTGAAGATGTCCAAAAACAAAACAAAACAAAAACCAAATAAACAAAAAAAAACTTATTTTTGCTTGATAAATAGCAGAGGATAGTGGATCTCTCTCTCTCTCTCTCTCTCTCTCTCTCTCTCTCTCTCTCTCTCTTTTGGTTTTGGTTTTGGTTTTTGGTTTTTAGTTTTTGGAGACAGGGTTTCTCTGTATAGCCCTGGCTGTCCTGGAACTCCCTTTGTAGACCCAGAACTACAGAGTACGACCCTGTCTAGGGGTAGAAGGGAGAGAGAAAGGACAGGCTTCATTTGAGGACCTCAAGCATGAGGAAGCCGCTTCAGTGTATGCGCTATGCTGTTCCTGCATGCTAGCTTCCTTTCCCACACGTGTGCTTCACATGTTGGTACCTACTGCCCTGGGATGGGTTCACACTTGTCTACAGAAGCGTCTGTTGTGTCTCTGGTGCCTGCCTGTGTCCATACGCATTTACCCACGGCCACTCAGCCTCCTGCTTCCACCCCCAGGGCCTATCATGATGTCCCTTAGACCCGGCTCCGAGCTGCTGGACTTCCAGACACTGCCTCCAGAGAGACCCCTCTCCAATTCTATGGTCCAAGTTTCACCTCAGCCCTTAGAACCCATCAAGCAGCCGGCCGAAGATGGTGACCAGGCGCCCTTCTCTCGACTGGAAGAGAAGGTACCAAACTGGACCACGGAGCATCAGCGGGAGGAGAAGTCCTGCCTCACTAATGGCTTTGATGTTTTCGAATGCCCCCCACCAAAGACAGAAAATGAGGTAGGAGGGGAGAGGCCTGCAGGATGGGAGAGGGTGGTAGGCTGTGAGGGAAATGACAGAAGGCAGACAGATGCATGGCTGCGCTGGGCCTTAACTCATTTAGGAAATTCAGTCACCACATGGGCTCTGAACAGCAGCCATACACCAAGATGATGGATGTGTATAATATGGTGATGAGGACTATCTGTGAGATGCAGAAGATACGACTTGGTGCCATTATGGTCCTAGTAGCGAACTGAGTTTTGGAGACTTATTTTTCGAGCCCGGGTGCATTAAGCATCTACTGTATGTAAGGTTGGTATAATACCGCTGTGGACAGACTGCTAATGGAGACAGCCTCAGCTTCAGTTCCCACACCATAAAAAGAGGTGCTAACCCTGCCTCCCTAAGGGGGTGTCACAGGCGTTTTTAGGGACTAGCAGAGACCCTTGGGGTGCCCAGCATCTAACGGCTATTTTGTACAGTGACAATTTTGGTAAGGAATTAGTTTTTTACTTCCCAGAGGATAAAACAGACTCAGGACAGGTGAGGTAACTTGCCTGTGTGTTAGCAACTTTTTATTGTTTGTTGTTGTTGTTATTGTTGTTGTTGTTGCTGCAGCTGTGACAGCACTTGGCAGGAACAACTTAAAGGAAGTCTATTTGGGCTCACAGTTCCAGGGTACAGCCCAGCATTGTGAAGAAGGCAGCAGCAGGAGCTTAGGGCAGTGGGTTACATGGCATCCACAAGCTGGAGGCGGACAGAAATGGATGCTGGCACTCAGCTTTCAGCCCAGGATCCCAGCCCATTTGTTAACGCTACCCACAGTTAGGGTGGGTCAATCTAGAAACTCCATAGGTGATTCTAGATCCTGCTAAGTTTGTTAATATTAACTACATAGTCCTGTGATGGGAAAAAAAAAAGTTTTCAGGCTTCAGGTCCAAATAGACTTTGCTCTACCCCTCAGGGATCTGGGAAGGAGAAATAGGAAACAAACAAGCTGTCTGAACTTCATTGTCGAGTAAAGCAAGCAAGGCTTTCGTCACGGCTCAGAAGTGACTGCCCCTTGCTAATAATTTAACCACTGTCACCAAGTCAAAAAGTGTGTGTCTTAGCCTCTCTGCTGTGGCCTATCCTGGCCACCCAGATGAGCTCTCCCTCTTCACTGTGCTTCACAGCTGCTGCAGATGTTTTACCGGCAACAGGAGGAGATCCGGAGGCTCCGGGAGCTGTTAATCCAGAGAGAAGTCCAGACCAAGCAGCTGGAACTGGAGATCAAAAACCTGCGGATGGTCTTAGGACAGTTCTAAGCAGAGGTCTCCTCCACCCTTGCCCTCAGGGACACCGCTAGGCTCTGTGGAGAGAGAGAAGTCCAGCACCAAACCGCAATTCCCCCCGAGAACAACCACTATTTCTATATTTTATACCAGGAAAACAAAACTCTCAGTTGCTGAAAGAGATCCCGGTGGGACGTGCCGCCGCTTTCCTGCTGTCTTCTCCAAGCTGCACTTCCTGCCCTGTGGTTTAGATTACGCCCTACCTTCTGTTGGGTTCTGGTTTTTAAGGGTTGGTGAGGAGCTATGACCTCCCAGAGTGAGTGAAGATTTGGCCCCATTCTAAACCACAGGCAGGCGGCCAAACCCATCCTTCCAACCAGAATCGGCCACATGTGGGTAGATCATCCCGTAGGTGGGGACACAGACCTCAGAGCTGAGTCCATGTCTGTTGACTCCAGGAGGGCAGGAGCGGACTTCCACCCAGGGTATCTAAAGTCCTCTGGGCGGTAAGGGGCCCAGCACTGGGTGTGGCAAAGCCCCATGGCCAGCCACCAGTAAGGGCTCTGGTTGACTGTACTGGGTGAGAAAATGGCACCTGGTCTGGAAGCCCACGGCCCTCCCTTGTTTGTCTTGTGCCCGATTCTGAGGCTCTTTTCTTTCTTGGTGCACAACAAGCCCAGCTGGTGCCTGAGAACTTGAGACAAGGCTTACCACAGGAGGTACCCACTCCCCCATACCCCCTCCTCGACTCACCCCCGGACAGATAGTTTCCCCCATCACTCAGGGTCAGGCTGGAGCTCAAGCAAGAATTTCAGGGGCCATCCAGGCTAACAGGTTCCGACCCATGTCGTCCATTAGCACCCCTCTGGATGCACATACTGATGACCAGACCTGCCCACTAAAGCTGACCCTGCAGTGGAGGGTGCGGCCCTCTGGACAAGCTGCCTGGGTGGCTTCTGTTCATGGGAATGGAGACACTTTTAGCTAACATCCTACTCCTGTGTTGGCAATGGAAGCAGTACAAAGCTGACTCCCACACGACCCGACATCACTCACCGTCGCTGGTCTCTGCACACACTGGGGTCCTGTGCTCCTTGGTTTATTTTCCATCCCTACACTACACTGGGACTCTATGCCCGGTGATGAGCTAGCTGTGCTCGCCTTATTTGTGCTCCTGAGTATGGCAGGGACCTGGAGCTCCTGGGATGGTGCACTCTCTCTCCTTTCATTTGTGACCAATATGTCAGTTTGTAAAGCTCCAACCCCGTGCTCAGAAGGCAGGATGGCCACCTAGTGGGGAAACCACTGGCTGCCTCTTATCTGTGGCTAGGGGTGGGGTCCAGTGAGCTTCCCTTCATATCTCTGTACAACACCATCCCCTCAAAAAAAAAAAAGCTATCCCCACTGTAAGGGACCTAGACCCAGACCTCACATTCAGGAACAGGTCACAGGCGGCTATGAACAAAATTATATGTTGTTTCTTGTTCTGTTGGGTTTTTTTTTTAACATCTAGAATAAATTATTTAAATTATTTCATAGCAAGGGAGAGGGATATTTGTCTTTTTTTTTTTTTCTTTTGAAGGTTTTGTCTTTTTTTTTTTTTTTAAGATTATGTTTTTATGTTCTTGGGCTAATGGAGCAACACTGCCCCCTGAGACAGTGACCACCCAAGCAGCAAAGCAGCCCTCATCTCCTTCCTTCTTGCCTTGGGAGCTTCCTTTCTGATGACTCAGGAACTTTGTGTGAATGAGGGAGAATGCTTGTAGATGAGCTTGTACCCACCTTAGCTCTACAATAATTCTGCTTCCTGGAACAAAACTTGAGGTTGTGTCCCAGAGGAAAACAGAAATTGAGAAATGGACCTACGCTTTTCATATGAAACCGTGCCTGAAGCCATTTGAGTGATTGCTTGAATGTTTCTTAAATTCCTTGTACCTTTGTAAAAAAAAAAAAAAAAAAAGAAAAAGAAGTAAAATAAGAAATAAAAGTTAAAATAGACACAGAATCGTGCAATGGAAGAATATGACAATCAACTTTGGGTTGTAATTCCTGCCTGTAATCCCCGTGTGTGTGGAAGGCTGAGGCAGGAGGATTGAGAATTCCAGACCAGCTTGGGCAAAGAGTCTGAGACTCTGCCTCAACCAAAATAATAAAAAATAATAACACCAGACTCGATATTGCAATGCTTTGGAGACTTCCTTTTTGTTGATTCGTTTTACAAGTACCAATTTAGCACTAGGTGTCTGGACCAGATGACACTGGGCCAGGTTGGCAAACGGGCCACTAAGGTCCGAATACCCTTGAAGCGCTTCCACTTGTGGTTGAGAGAATTGGTAAGGGACAGGATGGGGCAATGTGGTCAGGCGGCTGTGGAGAAGGGAAGCTTCCTGAAGAAAGAGATAGGCCAAACCTCCATGTGAATGGGTGACAGTGAGTAGCAGCTATACCTTAAGCAGGAACTACAAAATCCCCCTGCTGGGGCTGGAAACAGGGTGGGTCATTCACCCATCAGGGCAAGAGAGATCAGAACATTTCAGGGCCTGGGGCTTTGACGTTTTAGCCTGAAGATAATTGGGGTTTCCTGGAAGTCTGTTCCAACCTTACCCCTGCCCCCACAAGGCTGACCATAGGGAGGAAGCACTACAGGAAAAGAACAAAGTGGGGTGTAGGAAATGTGGGCCCTCTGGGCAGGCCACACCACCTTCCACGCATCTCCGCAGATTGCCCGAAGCCCAGTATCAACAAGCAGGAAGCCCTCCTTCCAGTGAGCCCATCCGTGCAAGCACCCGCGTTCCTATCTATAGTGACCTCAGGGTGAAAAAGAGTGGAAGGATGCTGTGCGGCGGATCCAGCACTAGGAGGAACCAAGCATCAACTCTCCAGCAGGTCATCGCCCCTCCAGCCTGACACTGGGAGTTGGGTCGCCCGCCACGCCCCGCCACGCCCCGCCCTGTCCCGGGCAAGGTTTCGATTTCTGCACCAACTCAACCCGACCACACTGCGCAGAGAACAGCGGTTGCCACTGAGAATGGCGAGCGGGACTGCCCAGGCGCAGGCACCCGTTCAGCCCGACGGGGCGCGTGGCTGGCGCTGTCCGGACCACAGCGAACGTCCGGCTGAGCTCTTCTGTCGCCGCTGCGGCCGCTGCGTGTGCGCGCTCTGCCCGGTTCTGGGTGCGCACCGCGGCCACCCGGTGGGCCTGGCCGAGGAGGAGGCTGTGCGCGTGCAGGTGGGAAGCCGCGAGCGCGTGCACCTCAGATCTGGGCGGGCGGAGATTGAGCACAGGAGTAACCGTCAAAGGAACGCCAAATCCCGTTAGGACCGGTAAACTTAAGTGGGCCCTGAGGTCCTCTAGATAGTAGACAGTAAGATCGGGAGGCAGAACCCTATGGAAGTGCAAAAGTTACTCAAACCACCAGCGAAGCTTCCCAAGATTGGCTTGGGGTACAGGATGCTCAGGCTGGTTAGTACTCACACGTCCTTTACCGCTTCTGCTAGTGCAGCTCCCCGACCAGAGAGGACGCGGGAGGGACGTTCGCTTAACAGAACACAGGGGAGGATGAAATTAGAAAATTGGGAGTTTAAAGCCAACCTGTGCTATGTAGAGAGACTATCTCAAAAGATCGGGTTGTAGAAAAAGAAAACTGTATGTATGCGTGTGTTCCATGAAATGTCTCTGGACCTTGGAGTTCATAAAAGGCCATTCTGCTAAGTCAATAAGGTCCCTCTTCCTGCCTTGAATCCGGCTCCTCCCTCTATGCAAACACACCACTGTCCCCTCCCCCACCCCACCCACAGAAGAGGCTGGTTAATAAGGCTTGTCGCCTCATCTTCTATAGATAAGGAGAAAGCAGGACCCCCAGCTGGCAGCCCTGGCTCTGCAGAACGGATTCTCCTCTCTGTATTTGAGGAAGGCAAGCTAGCCAGAACCTTCTGAATCCTCGGGGCTGATTTTATCATGTTTGTCTCCAAGAAGTCTTCATCATTCTGCCCAAAGCACCTTCCTTTCTGCTCTCCTCTTACTTTTACCTTTGACAAGTCTACAACTCCAAGCTGAACGGGCCTGAGGGAGGACAGTCTGACTAGTGGAGTCCTGCCCCTGCTTCCAGAACCTTCCTTCGTCACCTGTGAAATGATCCTCAAATGCTGCTACTGGGAGACCCAAGGCTATGCGTCACCCTTCCTCTGTCTATCCACAGAGCCATTCCTTCATCAAGCACGCACTCAGCATCATGGCTTGTACCGTGAGCCAAGTCAGAAGTCAGATCCTCCCCGCATCTGGATGAGTTGCCTGGCTGGTCAGGGGTAGGGTAGTAGCACTCCAATGTACTAGATATCATACTAGGGAGTCTAGGGTGGTGGCCAGTGAGGGTCAGAAAATAGAACTTGGGGCAGGAAGCCACGCAAGCCTTCCCCAGGGAAGTGTCATTGGGTGGACATGAGCTCTTCTGTCGCCGCCGCTGCGACCGCTGCGTGTGCGCGCTCTGCCCGATTCTGGGTGCACACCGCGGCCTCCCCCGGCGGACCTGGCCCAGGAGGAGGCTGTGCAGGTGGGAAGCTGCGAGCGCGTGCACCGCAGGTCTGGGCGGGCGGAGATTGAGCACAGGAGTAACCGTCAAGAGAGCACTTTGAAGGGGAAATAGAATTTCATGGGATCAGAAATTCCAGTGGCTGGAGGTCTAGGGCCCAAACCAGAGAGCTAGGGTATCCTCGGGCCAGCTTGAGCAGTAGGTGACTTAGATGTCACAGTGAATGAGTATGTGGAGTTAAGCTGAGGCCAAGGCTGACCCCCTTCCCTGCCTCCATTCACCACCGCAGCAAATGCTTGCTGATGCTAGTGGCAAAGTGGCCTGCACTGAGCATGTGCAGCTGGCCAGCCACTCTGATCTCACTTACTCCACACAGCATCCATCCCTGCTTGCGATGGAGGAAACAGATTTTGAGCACATGGCTGTAGAGCAAGACTAGAACCTAGTTTTATTCTTCCTCTAGAGCTCATAACACCTGCCAGCCTCCTTGAGCTTATAGCTCTTCCCTGGAAATTGGCCTGCCTTAGTATTACTCTTGGCTGATTAAGAGTCCAGACCCCGGGGGCTGGAGACACAGGCTCAGCAGTTAAGAGCACTGACTGCAGCAACCACATGGTGGCTCACAACCATCTGTAATGGGATCTGGCACCCTCTTCTGGTGTGTCTGAAGACAGCTATAGTGTATTCATATACATAAAATAAATAATTCTTTTTTTTAATAAAGATTTATTTTATTTATTACATGTAAGTACACTGTAGCTGTCTTCAGACACCCCAGAAGAGGGTGCCAGATCTCGTTACGGATGGTTGTGAGCCACCATGTGGATGCTGGGATTTGAACTTATCACCTTTGGAAGAGCAGTTGGGTGCTCTTACCCGCTGAGCCATCTCACCAGCCCAATAATTCTTTAAAAAAAAAAAAGTCCAGACACCCCCCACACACACACCCCTGTTCTCATGAGTTAGGCCCAGGTGCCAAGTGGAAGACCAGCTGTAGAGAAGGCTAAGGTGGAAATGGCTACCACTTGGAGAAAAGAGACCCAAACCAGGTATTAGAAAAATGGCAACTTCTAAAAGCAGACAAACAGAAATAGGAGCCAGGCATCCAGGCTGTGGCATCCCTGACAAAGGCTTGGGGTGCAGAGGGCCAGAAGCTCTGCTCACCCTGCACCTCACCACTTGACTTTGGGCAAACTACCCATCTGCAGAGCCCCAGGAGTCCCAGGAGCCCCAGGAGCCCCAGGAGCCCCAGGAGCCCCAGGAGCCCCAGGAGCCCCAGGAGCCCCAGGAGCCCCAGGCACTTCTGCTGGAAAAGAATTCAGGGCGGCGGTGGGTTAGTGGGTTAGCGAAGTGGCTCAGCAGGTGGAGGTCCCCTTGCCAAGCCTGGAGTTCAGTCCCTGGTGAAGAAACTGAAAGCTTGTTAGCTTGAAAGTGACAGTTTTCCTTTTTCTCCTGACCCTTCTCACAGAAACTAATCAAGGACTGTTTAGAGTGTTTGGCAACCAAGAAGAAGCAAAATGTGGACAACATAGCCCATTTGGAAGACACCGGGGAAAGGCTCAAGGTAAGTGGACCCGTCTTTTTTTCTCAGGGCAGATTCCACACATCCCCCAGGCTCTAAGTATCCCTAATATGGGAAAACAAGGACTAGCCTCAAAACAAGCTGGTAGGATTTGGAGCACCTATGACTTAAAGGGTCTTGAAAGAATACAAAATTAGACATTTTAGAACAAGATCGCAGAGAAGGCACACATGCAGGTGAGTGGCCCTGAAGGTCTGTTTCTCAAGCTTTGTGAAGACTCAGCCTCTGCCCCACAGCTCACTGGGCAGTGGTCCAGTTTTCTCATATCTACCAAAGCTAGGACCAGAGGAACTTGGCCCTCCATTCTCACACACCCCAAATTGCCATAAGGAAAGCAAAACAGCTCACGGGGCAGGCAAGCAACTCTTAAGGTTGTTGTCTCTCATGGGACATAGAGTGTGAATCTAGTCCCTAAATACATGCTTCCTTCAGCATTACCCTTTCATACAGTGTTATTTTTTTTTTTATTGTGTACTACAGATTGAACCTGGGGCCACGTACGTGGTAGGCAAGTGTTTCTCCCACTAGGCTATTTACATTCCCAGACCTCTCTTTACCTTATTTGAGTGTGGAGTGAAAATGTGAATTTTTTTTATTAAAATTGGAGTCTCTGTAAAGTCTTTTTTCGAGACAGGGTTTTTCTGTATAGCCCTGGCTGTCCTAGAACTCACTTTGTAGACCAGGCTGGCCTCGAACTCAGAAAACCACCTGCCTCTGCCTCCCGAGTGCTGGGATTAAAGGCGTGTGCCACCACCACCCAGCTAAGTCTTTTTTTTAAGAAGGATTTTATTGGCATAGATATGATGATGGGTTTCCTGCAGCATTTTCAAACATGTATAGAATGTATTTTGACCACATTTACACATTTCCCTCCCTTGTCTCTGCCCACTGATTCCCAACTAGCCATCCCCTGTGTATGTGGGCAGCAATGAGTTCAGTTGAGGTTGCATAAAGGAATATGGAGCATGGGAAACAGTTCTGTCTTGAGTCAGAGTCTTATTAAGCTAACCAACTAGACTTGAACAGAGTAAGTCCCTGGCTGGCCTTGAACTTGTGAGCTTCCTGCCTTAGGTTCCCGGGTATTTGGAATTATAGGCCTTAGTTAAGGCCAGGATCACTTGGTTGGTTGGTGATTCAGGATCTCCACCATATAGGCCAGGATTACTTCTTACTTCATATTCAAATCCTCTTGCCTCCGCCTTGCTCAGGTTGCTAGGATAACTGGTATGCACCACCACCACCATCACCACACAGGAGTGTGGAACTGACCCCCCAATTCCTAACATCCATTATCAATTAAAGGGCAACAAGTCCTGGTATTCTGGGAATCTTCACAGGTCACATCAGTGGCCATAGCTATTAGTCATGGCCCTCCCTTAACTCTTCAAGAGAAGGACTGGCTGGGCATGGTGGTACACACTTGGTTTGTTTTTTTTTAAGATTTATTTGTTTATTGTGTGTATATGAGTACACTGTAGCTGTATAGATGGTTGTGAGCCATCATATGGTTCCTGGGAATTGAACTCAGGACCTCTGCTCACTCTGGCCTCACTCACTCAGGCCCAAAGATTTATTTATTGTTATATTTAAGAACACTGTAGCTGTCTTCAGAAGCATCAGAAGAGGGCATCAGATCTCATTATGAGTGAGCCACCATGTGATTGCTGGGATTTGAACTCAGGACCTCCGGAAGAGCAGTCAGTGCTCTTAACCACTGAGCCATCTCACCAGCCTGGTGATACACACTTATAATCCCAGCATTTTTGAGACAAGATCAGCCCAAGTCTGAGGCCAGTCTAATCTACTGAGTTCCAGGCCAGAGCATAAAACAAGGCCATATCTCATAGATAGAGATAGATAGATAGATAGATAGATAGATAGATAGATAGATAGATAGATATTGCTCTCCAAGTCTGGCAACCTGAGTTCAAGCCCCAGATCCCACAGTAGTAAAGTACAGACTTCCAAAAGTTGTCCTCTGCCCTCTATACACAGCTCTCCTCACGCACAACGCACACGTGCAATAATAAATAGAAGTTTAAAAACAGCAAGGTTCTGGGCTCAAAATGAAAAATCAGTTCAAGAGGACCCAGCAAGTGATCCCAGGGAAGTGTCTCTCCAGGCTTCGTGCGACAGAGGCAAAGGGAAGTGCAAGGCAGGTGCAAGCAGCTCTTACACATTTGACTTTGAAACATCTCTAGGTCCACAGGAAACTGCAAAGGCCCTGTGGAGAAATAGCCTGTTCCCCCACTTAATCGGCTAAGGGTGACTTCGATGACACCTTCAGTGCCAAGCACAGAATCTAATAGTGTCTATGCCCGCTCAGCACATAAGCCTACATGCACAGCAGTTTATGATTATCGTTTATGTATATCTGTAAACCATGTCTCTACGTGGTTAGGATCAATATAGCTGATAATAGGTCTTGAAAGAATTGATGACCCTGCTGTGCTATTCCAAATGTGGGCTCTTTAGCTAGGTGTGGAGGCTCACACTTGCAACCCCAACACCCAGGAGGTTTGCTGCAAACTTGATGATAGCCTGAGCTACATAGTGATGATAGCCTGAGCTACATAGTGATGGTAGCCTGAGCTACATAGTGATGATAGCCTGAGCTACATAGTGATGGTAGCCTGAGCTACATAGTGATGGTAGCCTGAGCTACATAGAGATGGTAGCCTGAGCTACATAGTGATGGTAGCCTGAGCTACATAGTGATGATAGCCTGAGCTACATAGTGATGATAGCCTGAGCTTCATAGTGATGATAGCCTGAGCTTCATAGTGATGATAGCCTGAGCTACATAGTGTGCTGCAGCGCCACCTGGTCATATGATGTAAGATGAATCTGTCTTGGGGGAAAAAAGCCCCCCCCCCAAAAAAAACCAACAACAACAACAACAACAACAAAACAAATAAGCAAACACCCAGAGGTGGTACTCACTTATAATTCCACAACATGGGAGGCTGAGACCCAAGGATTACAAGTTCAAGGGTAGCCTGAGTGACATTACTTCTAAGTTTATGAACATGGGATGTCTCCTGGTTCTGTAGTATTCAACATATTCAACACATAGTATTCAACCTTTGTATGCTTTTAATGTATTTTTTAATTCATTTTAATTTGTGTGTGTGTCTTTGTCTTTGTGTCTGCCACTGTGTGTTTGGGTGCCCACAAATGCCAGGACAGGGCATTAGATCACACGGAGCTGGAACTGCATACAGGGCGGTTGTAATTACAGAGCTGCCCAATGTGAGTGTGGGTGCTCGGATCCAAATTCAGGACCTCCGCAAGAGCGGCGGCACTCTACCACCTAACTGAAGCCCCAAAACTTTCTCAGTTTTCCGTCTTCCATCAGACAGGGCACAAACATTCTGTTGAACGCTGGCTGGTGGCATCTGTGGCAGAGAAAGCCGCTCTGGACTTAGTGGCCTACCCCGGGCAAAGTTTCCTTTGATGTGGAAACTAACCCATGGAGCTTTGTAATCAGAAATCAGGTTCAGATGTGGTCGGTCCAAAGTCTATTGTGCAGAAGCCAATAACCCAGCCCGATCAAACACTCCTTTCCAGGGGACAGTTAAAGGCATGGTTGTCAATCTCCAGCGCAAACCCTCTAAGGCTGTGTGCTTCCCTGTGGCAACTCTTCAGAAGTCAGTGCATTCATGTGCCAGGGGTGACCCTGCAGCCCTAGATGCTGCTTCTCACAGTGCTGGACAGCAGCGACCCAACAGCGCTGTTCTCTCTGAATCTCCCGTTTTTTGTGCAGTCAAGTTTACTTGTTGTTTGCGGATAGGGCTTTACCAGCTGCCTGTGTCTTCCTGGTTGGCCTTGTGTGTATGTGTTCATACATGTATGTATTCATGCAGGTGAGTGTGCATGTATGTGCATGTGATCATGGGGGCCAGAGGTCAACTTCAAGTGTCTTCCTCAGTTACTCTCCTCGGCTTTTCAGACAGGCTCTCTCACTGAATGCTGAAATCACAGGTTCAACTAACTAACAGGACTGGCCTTTAAGCTCCAGGGCTCCAGGGATCTGCCTGTCTCTGCCTCCTTAGTACTGGGATCACAGGTGCAGTCAGCCATTCTCAGCTTTAAAAAAAAAATCATCTTTATCTTATGTGTAGGAGTGTTTTGCCTTAGTGTATATTTATGTACCGCATTGTACATGGAGGTCCTGGAAATGGAGTTTCAGATTGCTGTGAGCCACCACGTAGGAGCTGGGAAACAAACCCGGGTCCTCTGTAAGAGCAGCAAATGTTCTTTACTGCTGAGCCATCTCTCCAGCCCACACTCAGCTCTTATGTCAGGCCCCCAGTGGAGTAGTCCGGCCATGCCCAGGATGCTGGAAACTTTCTGCCTTCTCCTCAAAGCCCCTCCTCCTCCCCTCCTGTAGAGACCCAGAAGTGGGGGTCACAGAGCAGGCAGCATCTCATACACTAAATCCCTCACCCCCTTCATCCAGCTTCCTGGCTGGTCAAGTTCTTTCCAGCAGGTAGTCCCTTAGGCCCTTCGGTTAGGCACCTCAGGGGCTCACTCTACCACCAGCCCCAACCAGCACATCCAGCTCCTCAGTTCAGTGTGGACTCACACCGGCAGCCATCCATGCGCCAACCAGGCCCAAGACGCCTACTTTGTGAGACCACACCCGGTCAGCCCCACTCAGTGTGCTGCGGCTGTGGACAGGAACATATCTTCTCTTCCTTTAGTCATTTGATAAAGATGCACCAGCAGCCAGGTACACACTGAGTCATGTTACAAATAAGGCCACGGGTGCCTGAGCTGGTCCCAGAAGCTAACCACTGCTTAAAGCCTTGTGTAAGACACACACACACACACACACACACACACACACACACACACACACACACGCACGCAGAGACTCGCCTCCCTTCTCTTGCCAAATGGAGGGCACGCGTCAGTAGCTAAGGGCTGGCCTTATTCCTTAGTGGTTCAGGACTCAGTGTGCAGTGTACAGAAGTTTGGGTGCAGGGAGGAGCGGCTCTAGTTTTTAGACTCTATTTTTCTAAATGCTTCCTGCTTTTTTCATTGTATAAGTAAGCATGTAAAGGCATTCTAATTTTTTCTTAATTCTACACTTTATCCTACATGTCTGGGTGCTTTATCTGCTCGTGTGGCCGTGCACCATCTATGTGCTTGGTGCCTGTGGAGGCCAGAAGGGGGCGATAGATGCCCTAGAACGGGAGTTACAAAGGGTTGTAAGGCATCCTGTGGGTGACGGATCTTCTGCTCTCTCCAGCTCTGATATCCTTTTTTTGTTTGTTTGTTTGTTTTGTTTTGTTTTTTGAGACAGGGTTTCTCTGTGTAGCCCTGGCTGTCCTGGAACTCACTCTGTAGACCAAGCTGGCCTCAAACTCAGAGATCTACCTGCCTCTGCCTCCCAAGTACTGGGATTAAAGGCGTGCGCCACCACTGCCCCGCTCTGATAACCCTTTTGTAGTGGCAAATATAGATAGGCAGTGCTGACTCTTCGGGAGTCCTTTCTGGGGGCATGAACTACATTCACAACATGTTCAAACATGGCCTCTACCTATTTCCAGAACTTGTTTGTGGTCTCAAATAGAAATTCTGCCTGAGGGGCTTGTGTCTGTAATCTCAGCATGTGGGAGGCAAAAGTGTTGTGGGGTGTCCACCAGAGAAGACTGTTTGGACATGAGTTTAAGCCAATAGAAGTCTTTATTGGCCAGCTGACAACTACACTGGGTGTTTGGGATCCCAGTATAACCTCTAGCCTTTCTTAGGGTGAGCTTTTAAGCACAAAAACCATATCCTGGGTTGACACCCTTCAGTTAACAAGAACAGTTAGCCAGAAGTAGAACTACAGAGGCCAGAAAGCAAGGTCAGTACAGTTAGAGAATGTCCCAGAATTACGGACTTTGATGGAGTAGGCCTTTGTTTTCATTTTGACAAATTTTACTGTCTATGGTTCTTGTATCATGACCTTGTGCTAAGGTCAAGGGACCGACCTACTTAAGTCTGGAGCCCTGTTACAAAGGCAGGATAGCCATAAGTTCACGACCAGCCTGGAGTATATATCAAGATCCAGGCCCAGCAAGGGTATATGTCCTATTGCAAACAAACAAAGAACACCACCTAGCAACAACTACAAAAAAAAAAAAAAAGAAAGAAAGAAAGAAAGAAACTGAAAGCAGAGCTGGAGACAGGGTTTAGTGGTAGAGGACTTGAGACCCGACCCTAGCACCTGTGCCAGCCACCTGTAGTTCCAGCTCCAGAGCTGATTGATACCTTTGTCCCCATCCTTACTCATACAAGAGTGTACCCAGGGTTTTACTTCTGTGAACAGACACCATGACCATGGCAACTCTTACAAGGACAACATTTAATTGGGGCTGGCTTACAGGTTCAGAGGTTCAGTCCATTATCATCAAGGCAGGAGCATGGTGGCATCCGGGTAGACTTGGTAAAAGAGAAGCTGAGAGTTCTACATCTTCATCTGAAAGCTGCTAGCAGAATACTGACTTCCAGGCAGCTAGGATGAGGGTCTTAAGCCCACACCCACTGTGACACATCTACTACACCAGAGCCACACCTTCTAATAGTGCCACTTCCTGGGCCAAGCATATATAAACCGTAACAGTCACATACTATAATTTTTTTATTCTAATGCTTTACTTTCTTTTTTTTTTTTTAACAATTTTTTTTCTTGGTTTTTCGAGACAGGGTTTCTCTGTATAGCCCTGGCTGTCCTGGAACTCACTTTGTAGACCAGGCTGGCCTCGAACTCAGAAATCCGCCTGCCTCTGCCTCCCGAGTGCTGGGTTTAAAGGCGTGCGCCACCACGCCTGGCTACAAATTTTTATTAGATATTTACATACTATAATTTTTTTTAGATCAACTAAATTTTTAAAAAGAAGAAAGAAAGGAAACAGAAGCCATTAAGCAGTCACTACCCAGGCCCCTTCTCCACCTCTGGTCACCTCCTCCCTACTTCCTGTCACTGGGCATTGGCTCCTGTCTCTAAAGGGCAGTTGTGGTTTTCAATCTGTTTTATTTCACTTAGGATTGTGTCTTCAAGGCTCATTCACGCTGTAACACGTATCAAAACAGAACACTTGCATTCTTTGATCCCTTTGCATTTTTTAAAGACTTATTTATTTATTCTATGTAAGTGCACTGTAGCTGTCTTCAGACACTCCAGAAGAGGGCATCAGATCTCATTACAGATGGTTGTGAGCCACCATGTGGTTGCTGGGATTTGAACTCAGGACCTTCAGAAGAGCAGTCAGTGCTCTTAACCACTGAGCCATCTCTCCAGCCCCCTTTGAATTTTGTATTGCGTGATACACAACACGATTTATATAATTGGCAAACCTGAGTGGGCTATTCTGAAAACAGAGCCCAACTATTGTCCATGTAGAAATAGTTGCTCAGAGGCTCAGCACAGAGGTCTTTTCATACGTTTTCCCCATAGTCCCTATAAAAGGAAGCAATGGCTAAGGCTCTTCGTGTCTCTCAGTGTAATGTTATACTCTAAGTTAGAAGCTGGGGAGCAAACCCCTCTTGCAGCTTTGCTCTATTTATTGTTAGACATTTTGCTATCCACCCCTCACTTCAAAGGATTTTCGTTTCATTTTTATTTTTAATTTTTCATAGAGTATATTTTGATCAGATTCTTTCCCCTCTCTCAAGTCCTCCTCCTTAAGGGGCTTTTTGCTTTTGTTTTCAGACAAGAGCTCATGAGACCCAGGCTGACCTTGAACTTCCAGTGGAGTCGTTGACAACTTTGCCTTTTTGATCTTACCTCCACCTTCTTGGGCTGCGCCACCATGTCTTGTGTGCCCAGGGCATGGTACATATCAGGAAAGCTGTCTACCAACTGTGCTACATGCCCAGATCATAAAGGAAATGTTAAGCCAAGCATGATGGTACATACCTTCAACCCAGCACTCAGGAAGGAGGCTGATGCAGAAGAATTGGGAGTTAGGGACCACCTGGGCTACCAAGAAAGACATCGTTTAGCAAAAAGACGAGGAGGAGGGAAGGAGGCAGGAAGGCTCTTTAGCTGGATGAGGTGCTGTGTGGGGAGCGGGCGTGGCCGCATGGGCCAAAGATGGCGCCCTGGCTCTGTGCTAAAGCCCCGTAACCTCACTTGCTTACCTCAGTCTCAACCATGCACATGAGTACCTCGTTGGAGAGGTTAGTGTAACATCTCACAAGACCATTCTATCAGCCAATCCTGCACGCTGCCTTGGATGTGTGTGTCTATGATTGGGTGGTGTGATTTGACATGAGTGAATGGAAGAGGATAAGTGTGGACAGTCCCAGAGACTGGAGATATATATATATATAGAGAGATATTTGAGAGAGAGAGATATGACGGATGATGATGATTATTGGAGAGACTGAAGACTGACTGACTGAGAACTGACTGACTGAAGCTGGGCAAGCTGCAAGAAACCTCCAAATAAAGAGAAGCGACTGCAGCTGCTCTGAACCTGCTTTTTGGAGTTGGTGTCGTTTATTCCCACTCTCTGCTGGTCAGAGATTGGGCTGAGACAGTGCTGCACACCTTTAATCTTGTACTTGGGAGGCAGAGGCAGGAGGATCTCTGTGAGTCCATGGGCTGGTCTACAGAGTGAGTGCCAGGACAGCCAGGGCTACATAGGGAAACCCTGTCTCAAAACCATTTGCCAGTGCTTAGAAAAACTTTCTTCTTTACGAGTGGCCCCTTGCTTTGAACGACCACCTTGCTGAGCTCATTCTGAAGATGCTGTTTTCCATTCTGGACTTCCTGATTGGCAAACGTCTTGTCTTCTTCTTCTTCTTCTTCTTCTTCTTCTTCTTCTTCTTCTTCTTCTTCTTCTTCTTCTTCTTCTTCTTCTCTTCCTCTTCCTCTTCCTCTTCCTCCTCCTTCTTTCTTATAGGTTTACGCAAACTCAAGTAAAGCCTGGCTGACAGAGAAGTTCACAGAACTCAGATTACTCCTGGATGAAGAGGAAGCACTGGCCAAAAAATTCATCGATAAAAACACAAAGCTCACCCTCCTGGTGTACCAGGAGCAAGCCGAGTCTTGTATGAAGCAAATTGAGGTCATGGATGACTTCTCTACCAGGGTATGGGGCATCAGCCAGGAGCCCAACCCTGTTCAGCTGCTGCAGGTATGGCTGGGCTACCCCATCTCATCTACCACCAGCTACTCACACTGCACCTGAGTCACTGTGGCCTCGAACACCATCTTTACACACCAGGGGAATACACAGAGATGTCCCTGGCCATCGGGTAAACTTTATTACCACCACACAGGTGATCAGGAAGTACACACTGCTAGGATAATTAATGTGTATCTTGAATTATAAATAGTCCTAACAGCAGCCTGTCTTAGGGCCCCCCAAGTTGCATGTAGTTGGTGAATCATCTTAGTCTGTGTTTTATTGCTGTGAAGAGACACTATGACCATAGCAACTTTTTGGGGGGGGGACGGGGGTAATAGCCTTGGCTATCCTGTAATTAGTTCTGTAGACCAGGCTGGCCTTGAACTTAAGAGATTCACCTGTCTCTGCCTCCCAAGTGCTGGCATTAAAGATGTGTGCTGCCACTGCCACCACCCAGCTGACCATGGGGACCTTATAACAGAAAGCATTTAATTGGGGCTGGCTTACAGTTTCAGAAGTTTAGATCCCACTGTCAATGTAGCAGGAAGCATAGTAGCATGCAGGTAGACACAGTGCTAGAGAAATAGCTGAGAGTTCTACATCCAGGTCCCCAGCTAGCAGGAAGAGAGTTTCTGAAACTCCCAAAGCCCCTACCTCCAGCGACATACTTCCTCCAACAAGGCCACACCTTCTAATCCCTCTCAAGTAGTGCCACTCCCTAATGACTAAGCATTCAAATATATGAATTTATAGGGGTCATTCTTACTCAACCAGCACATGAATCTTAGCTCAAATATTTACCAAAGGTCTGCAGTAAGGCTTCTGATAGATTTGGGGCTAGGGGAAGGGAGACTCACAGGAGCAGAACCTGTATCTGGCCAGGACTGGTGATATGTGCCTGTAAATTCAGCATCTGGGAGGTGGAGATAGAAGAATCAGGAGTTCAAGGTCAGCTAGGCTCCATAAAATCCTGTCCCAGCAAAACAAAATAGAATAGATTCCAGGTCCCCATATATTGAGGTACACTGCAGCAGACCCTCATCATAGTCTGGACTTTAAGTGCTGTGGCCTGGTCATTCTTGACTGGGGCCCACCTAGGTATCCTGTGAGAGGGGCAGAGAAAGGGAAGAAGAGAGAAATAAAGGGAAAGAAGCATTAAGAGGAGGGGACACCAGCAGCTCCAGTTGCGCGCAGTCTCCCCAGGACCCTGCCCTGTGGCACAGCTCAACCCGACCCCAGTGGCCAGGCGGAGTGGGTCCTGACCTTCTTGAGTATGCAATAGAGGCTAGATGATGCAGCTTGCAGTCCCTGGAGCCATTTTGACTCTGTGCCCGTCCACACAGGCATATATAGCCACTAAGACAGAGATGGGACAGCAGATGAGCCCCTCGGAGCTGAGCCACCCTGTACCCATGTCCTTCGAGTCTGTCAAGAGCTTCTTTAAGGAGTTTGTGGAAGCCATCAGGAACACGTTGCAGACGCCAATGGACACTCGCCTGAAGGAAAGTGAGTTGCCTAAGACCGACTCCAAGTCCTTGCTCCCTGCAGTTGCCCACTGGACAAGAGCATCAGGAAGGAAGGAAGGAAGGAAGGAAGGAAGGAAGGAAGGAAGGAAGGAAGGAAGGAAGGAAGGAAGGAAGGAAGGAGTTATTTTGGTTCACAACTACAGCCTGTCAGGGTGGGAATTCATGGCCACAGGAGCATGCGCTCACGGGCCTCACTGTGTCTGCAGCCGGGAAGCAGAGGGAGATGGCTCTGGTGCTTGGCTGGCTCATGTTGGCCTTTCTATCCAGTCTGGCACCCCAGCCTATGGAATGGTATTTCCTCCACTTAACATAAGCCATCCCCATCTAGAAGCGCTCTTGAAGATCTTCCCAGAGATTTGTTTCATGCAGACTCAAGTCCCAAGTTGACAATCGAAACCAGCATACCCCACTAATGGGTATGTTATATAACGGGTATAGCTGACAACTTACGGCCCAGGATGCTTCTGGCTTAGTGTCCAACCCACCCCCAGCCCCCAGTACTTGAAAATGGAACCTGGGGCCTCAAGCATAAGGCAAGCAAGCAAGCAAGCAAGCACTCTGCCCCTGAGGCCCAGCTCCAGCTCTCTTTATTTTGAGAGCTTTTCTGTTAGGCTGCTCAGACTGGCCTTGACCTGTCAATCAACCCGACTCAGGCTCCTGAGCAGATTATCATGCCCCATTACTAACCCATCCTTAACAGCTGATTCAATCTCTCTGTCTCTCTCTCTCTCTCTCTGTCCCCATTTTACTGACTGCTTTCAGGGAACAGAGGCAGGAGGATTTCTGAGTTCAAGACAAGCCTTGTTGACAGAGTGAGTTCCAGGACAGGGCTACATAGAGGAACCCTGTTGAGAGAGAGAGAGAGAGAGAGAGAGAGAATGGGAGAGAAGAAAGGAAACAAACAAACAAACAACAACAAAAATGTCCCGCAGACTTGTCTACAGGCCAATCTGATGGTGAGGTTTTCTCAGATGAGGCTCTTCCCAAATAACTCTATCTTGTGACAGCCTGACAGGAAACTACCCAGGATAAGATAGGTCAGGGCTTTGGGAATGAGCAAGTAGAAGGAAGTCTTGTGGCATGGGGGAAGGGCCCTGTGAGAAGTGTGAGCTCCCCAAGGCAGATCTCACAAAGGTCTCCAGCATCCTGGGGAGATGGGAGGCCTTTGCCAGGGTCTAATCTATGGTCACCCACAGGCCATGGTGACGAAGGAGGTCTATTGGGCAAGATACAGGGCAGACAGGGGTCCCCAAGGTGTTTCCTAAGGTGTCTTCTGGCTGGAACAATCTCCCACCCTTTGCTCTTCCCCAGGCCCCAGCCTCTCTGCAGGCTTAGCTGGGCTCTGTGTAAGTGATATGTTTTACTCTTGAAAATGCATTATTAGCATATATTAATTATACATAAAAATAGATTTCATTATGACTTTTTACACATTCACATAACGTATTTTGGGCATATTGTCTTACATTACCTTCTCTTGCTTTTTAAGATTCTTTTTTTTTTATTTTATATTAATGAGTGCTTTGCATGAATGCGTGACTGTGCACCATGTGTGCACTGCCTGAGGAGGTCAAAAGAAGGCCTGAGACCCTCTGAAACAGACCGTTGCGAGCCAACATATGAGTGCTGGGAATGGAACACGGGTCCTCAGCCAGTGCTCTT
>CACVCL010029906.1:0-60351 GCA_902729485.2 Mus minutoides | reverse complement strand
TCAGCTCTAATTTGGTAACATTTGGATTGTCACCTTTCGTATTAGACTAATTTCTAGGGACTTGGCATGCCCTGTGGAGTAAGTCACTCTTGCTTTGCTACTTTCTGCTACTCAGAATGAAGATTGATTACTCAGTTCTGCTTTGGAGAATAATTACTATGGTCTTGCCATGTCATGACTGGCTGTAACTCATTCATCATTTATTTGCTATTTTCAAGGCTGAAGTAAAGCAGTCCTATAATTTAAGTCGAAACAAGCTCACACAAATCATATTTCCATAACAAAACCTGGCAAGATGACATAATTTGTCAGTAAAAAGCTTAGTAACATTTAGCATGGTACAGCCTTAGCTGAGTCTATCCTAGATGCTAACCTACCCTGGACTGGAAAATCAAATGAATAGGAGACAAGAAACAAACCCAGGGATGTGCCTTTTACAAGTACATAACTAATGGCAAGGCACATAACAGATACCTAATGAATAGCTTATGAATTAAGTACATCATCCAAATAAAGGTTAGTGCTTCTGTGTTTAGGTACTTTCAGCATGCTGGAGCAATAAGTGGTGAACCTAAAGTTGTAAAAGCCAGACTATAAGATATTTCAATATCTTGATACATATCAGGAAAATAAAATACACGAGGAAGTAGCATCTGCAACATGGTCAGTGTAAAACTGGGAGAAACAACTCAAAAGTGAAAGACCTTGCTTGCTGTACTGTTAGTAAAAGAAAAGCTTGACTTACAGAAAAAAAAGACTGCAAGAATCTCAAACCACAGGGCTAAAGTAATCCTTTCTCTCTTCTGTGTAATTACATCATAAAAAAAAAAAAAGCAGTTGTCTGATGACAACTGTGTCATAGCCTTCTTCGGGATCTCCTGCCTCTTAGCCCATCCAAGATCCTGAATTCTGACATGATAGCTGTCATTTGTCATTTGCAAATCGCTTTGGAAATGATTCTCTGCCTCTGCTCTCTTCACTTTTAATCCTGAAAGTATTTTTATTGTCCAGTCACCCTCGGTAAATATGCTTATCTATTTCCTTAAAGTGATTCCACTGTTGTCCTTCATCAAGCATAATGCCATAAGCTATATCCTGTGGTTAGAGTAAATGACAGACTCAAACAAAGGACAACTTTATTCTCTACACAGGGAAGACACTGGAAAAAAAAGCCTCCTACTATATTTTTCTTTTAACCTTCAAGGGTTCATAAAACAGATATACATCAGTGGCATCATCTGGGTTAGAAAAATAAGATATTACCAGTACAAACTATTTTTGTATAACTCCATATAGAATACTACGAAATTACATTCTTAACCAGAAACAGTATGAATCACAGACCACCCGGGTGCATTGTCAAGCCTCACCATATTGCATTGCAAATTACACAGACACAAATTCTTGTATGCTTAAAACTATTAGAGCCATAACTGAAATCTGTGCAACTTTATCTAATTCTAATGTTAAATTTTCTTTTATAAAAGTGTAACTTATAGAGTGTACGTTTCTATCCACAATGTAAAGATGCCAAAGTTATAGCCTCATAATCTCTCTATATTTCTGTACTATGCAAATAAATATACACTCACAAGGGATATAATACCTATAAGATATGAAATACTTTACAAACAAATAATATTTTCACTGAATTATAGTAGTATTTCAAACAGAACCTCTTTCCTTGTTTGTTACATACGTCTTAGAATGTTGAAATGGGGCAACCTCACCACATCCTGAGAACTAAGAAAACATCGATCTATGAGAAATGTTTGCTGGTACATAACGCTAAAAGTCATCTATATGAGCATAATCCAAGCCCACAATAACATTTTCTACTTGAATAGCACATCATAATGTAATATTTTTTTTCTTGGATTTGTCTGATTTAAGTCATCAAACAATATTGGGGTGTGGTTTTTATTATTCCCACCATAGAAAAAACTTAAGAATTGGAAAGGTAAAAGGACTTAAAAGGTGCTGGAACACACCTATCACTCATTTTCCTGCAGAAAGTAATCCTCATTTTACATTTTCCTATGAAGACCTGAGGCCTAAAACCTTATAGTTCTATAGTCTATGAATAGTTTTATAGTTGTCTATGGATAGTTCTATAGTCTATGGACCAGAATTGGTATTCAAACATAAACTTGAATCTTGCTCATTATTGACTTTTAATAAAAGTTGTCCTTACTCATGCCCAGTGCCTAACACATAGAAATACCTTAAATAAGACTTGCTATCCTTCAAAGATACTTTCAAAGAATGAGATTTCATGATACTCCTTTTTCAGGGGCTATTATTCCACTAGATTAGAGGTATGTAACATTTCTCAGGGGAATAGGAAGGAGGAAAAGGGTTCTAAATTTCCTAGCTAAAGAAAACAGGGTTTGTGTTTTTATTAGAAACAAACCTTTGTTCCAAACCTCCAGTCTACTGTCTCTCATTTTTTTTTTTTTTTGAGACAGATGATTGTCTCCTTCATTTCCAAGGAAACACAAAATCTCCTTATGTAAATAGAAATAAGATCTGTGAGGTTCATTAAAATTTTTGGTGTGTTGCACATCAAAAATTCTGACAGACAGCTGTCTCTTTCAGTAAACAAAGTGCTAATCCTTTATTTAATGAGATACAGGAATAATCTCTGCAGCTCAGCTTCTAAATTATGTTTTTCAAATAATACTCATGCATCAGTGAATAAAAGTGCCATTCAAGTACCTTGTCTTACAATGGCTTTATATAATGTGTTTCCAAAATTAACACCTCCTAATGAATTTCATTTTGGAGTGTGGAGATTGAAAATGTCAATAATTCATAAAATGCTTTCACCAGGCACATTCTAATTTAAACATTTAAACATAGTATCTATAGTTTCTGCAGACACAGTGATGGCCCTTTATTTTTGTAATAACATTCTCTTTCATTGATGGATCCGTAAAACCTTTCAAACTGCTAATTTAATCTTTTAAAAGAAAATGGCTATTAGCAGACTCTTTTGAAATCTCTTTGTAATAGCGCTATTGTAAATAATAATTTTTCAAAGTTATTATTGGTAGTACTTAAAATCAATACTACATTTAGTTCACCAAGGATGTACCCTTGTTGTAATGATTTGTCAGTACTGTATAATAAGCACGTGGGATTTACAGTTGCTAAATAAAAATGAAGACAGTCACTTCGGTGTATAAGACTATGTGTGTATTGTTTTGTATGTCCTGTGCTACCTCTGTCTGATATGATGATTGTAATGTTGAACATATCAAGTCTTTTGACATTTTAGAGTTTTAGATTTCTTGTTAATCTGTAGTGTGAAGAACTAATATCACTCTTTTGTTTTCTGAGTAACTATATCTGGTGTTCATATGAAAACAGAAAAAATGGAAGATGTAAGTGGAGGAGTTGGGGTTCAAATCTCTCACAGTTTCTAGCCATGACCGTCATGTTAGCTACTGTAAAGTCTCATTCTCATAAAACCCTGAACTTGTATTAATGTTTAGGCAAATAGGTCCCTCC
The DNA here is from genome assembly GCA_902729485.2 of Mus minutoides. NCBI lineage: Eukaryota > Metazoa > Chordata > Mammalia > Rodentia > Muridae > Mus > Mus minutoides. The sequence continues at coordinate 56,838 of CACVCL010029906.1, read as the reverse complement.
GCTTGGGAAATTTACAGTCTAACAATTCATGAGGTTCAGGGAGTTCATTCATCCAGGGCAAGTTATTCGTAAGTGTTTCCCAAGGAACCTGAGGAAAGATATTTGACAAACCCACACAAAAGTAAATGATGAAGGGGAACTAAAAGCAGATTCAGTCAAGGAAAAACAAATAATATCAAAATCGACACTTGTGAAACTAGTATAAGAGTGTGGAAGAAGAAAAACACATTGAGGAAACTCATGTAAATGCCTCATCAAACGGGGACTGTAGACATGAGATAAGAAACAAAACATGATTTGTATGTGAGGATTATAGGGTAAATAGTCAAAATCAATATTAAATATGTGATTTCTAGAACTGAGACAAATATTAACTTAAGTATAGACTTTAAATAGAAAGTACAAATTTTATGAATTTAAAATCACTCATTGATTTAAATATGTGTATTGATTTTTCAAGTGTATGAATGTTTTACCTGCATTTTTGTCTATGTACCTTTGCATGCCTGATGACCAGGAGACTAGAATAGCACCTTGGAATGGGAGTTACACACAGTTCTTAGCTGCCATTCGGGTACTTAGAACTAACCTCAGCCCCTCTACAAAACTGCAAATTCTCTAACTACTCAGCCTACTTCTACACACACACACACACACACACACACACACACACACACACACACACACACACCTATACTCACGCTCTCACCCCCTCCCCACACCCCAACTCTCTGTCTGTCTGTCTGTCTATTTAATACTTTATAAAATATAGAAGTCAATTCATAATAAAATTCCAAGTCTTTATATTTTTAGTTTAAACCATCTTCCATTATTTCAGAAATACTTCCTGACTTTTAATAATCCAAATAAATTTCATTTTTATTTAAGCACTCATTATACTATTAAATATCTTATTTTATCACAAGTACTATCTATTGAATCGTTTTAAAAATTGCCTATATTTTGGGGCTGAGATTTATAAATACAACTTTAGCTTTAATAACTAACAGAAACATACCTACATAGAAAGAAATAAAGTGAGTTTAGTAGAATATTGATATAGAGGCATACATTGAAAATCTCCTTTGAGAGAGTACAGCACTTAGAACAGTGTCATAGCTTATACACAAGTCACTTAAAGCAAGGGATCAACACCTTACTTCAGTCAGTAATGTCTAAAAGAGAAAAATAAAAAAGGAAATAAATGAGAAAAAAGAATTACATAAAAGTGTATATTCTTTTTCTATTGTAAAGGACACATAGTTGCTTAACTGTGTCCTCACTTGAAGTAGGAGCTATTCTGATGATGCTCTTGATACTTCTTTGTCTTCAGTGATTATTACAATGTATCCATGACAAGTCAGTTGCATGATTCTGTCATCCCAGTTGTCTTCATTAGGTTTACTATTGCTGTGATCAAACACTATGGTCAAAGGAAGCCTGGGCAGTAACTCACAGAACAGGAACTTGGAGGTAACAGCTGATGCCAAAGTCATGAAGGAATGTTACTGACTTCCTTGCTACTCCTGGATTTCTCAGCCCGCTTCCTATTAGATCTCCTGCCCAGGGTGACCTCACCAGCAATGGGCTGGGCTTTCCCACAAGTCACTAATTACGAAAATGCTCCACAGGCTAGCGTACAGCTTGCTGTTATGACACCATTTTCTCAATTGAGGATCCCTCCTCTTAGATGCTTCTACTTTGTGTCAAGTTGTTATAAACACTAGCCAGCATACCACCTAACTGCCACTCACTGGACACTGAACTATTGTACTTATCTTCTACTGTAGGCCAACTGCATACAGCAGGATTAGTCTCCTACCTTCTAATATAGAATGTAAGAGTCATGCTTCCAAGAATGATGGGTTTTCTTCCCTATGAATGAGTATTCAGGAAGATAATGTTTATAATAAGTTGGCCTTGGCCTAAGGGAAAAATATGAGAAAATCTATACAAATCTATAGAATACAATGTGGAACAAGACGCAGAGAAACAGGATTCCACAAACATAAATAACAGAGCATGCTCTCCCTTATATTCTGCTGTTGGTCTTCTTATTTTGTTTTCATAATACTGAGTCAACATCTGCTAGGAAACCCACAAACACTTTCTTTCTTTTTTTTTTTTTTAATAAAATGTGTCTCAAAAAAACAAAAATTAAAAAATAAAAATTAAATTTAGCAAATAAAATGTGTCAAATAAAAGGAAAAACAAATTTTAGGGACTGAAACAAAAATCATTATTTTTTTTCCCCTCAATTAGACCTCTAAAGTGACAATATACTCTAGAGTCCATTTATACAATTTAACCTCTAATTTTGGTTTTCTTTAAAAGCCATCTGAAGAAGGGTCATAGTCTTACTTCACAATGAAATAAAAAACTTCTTACAAACCAAAAGAAGGTATTTCATATTGAATTTTTAATTCATATAACACTTTTTACATTTAGTATAAATGAAAGTACTTTCTAAAAATTGCATATCTACTACATAGCATGATCTTTTAGAAAATGTAACTTTAAAGACCACCTACACTTCAGATACAAAGTATATTTTTACAGAAACATATCAATCAGAATATTCTGTGTGAATCTACTATAAATTAATGCCTGTACATCAGTCTCCATCAGTCAGTGCTATGCCTTATCATCTACAACTAAGCCTAAAATATAGAGGCTACTTCATCTAAGACATTTTAGGTTTTTTAGGATATGAGACTTCTTCATCCCCCATGTTCTTGAACAACTGGCCCATCTTCATTTCTAGACAAAGTGAAAAATTAAAGATAACATAGTTGAAGTGGGTGTGTGTTTATTTAACTGCTATGCTGAAGTGTATAGTTTTCTATATGTAAACAACAGCATTCTTTGCTTTTTTTTTTTTTATCATTGCTGTGGATAATGCACTAATCACATTTTAAAATGCAGAGGAAACAGCTAGTGTGATTTGCTCCATCCAGCTAAACTTTAAATCTAATACCTACTAAAGGCAAAGAATTTCCATTGAGGAGCTTTTAAAGTATGGTTGAACAAGTGCATGCCTGAAGTAAAGGGCATGTTTCACAAGAGCCAGAAGCTATGTGCAATCATTATGTAGGAACCCTTGCTATGAACCTATTTAAATATCAAAACAATGCCTGAATCTCAAAATTATCACCCTGAGCTGCAGCTTAAAGGCTGAGTGTGATAATCCAGTTTTAAAGATGAAAATTAAGGTAGGAAATATTGAAACATTAATTAAAGTTCCCAGTTCCAGAAGGAGACAGAACTGGAGATTTATAAGGTGCAACCTGCTTCCTAGACTTCAACTAATTGATGTTCTACAGTATCAGGAGAAGTTTACAAGTCAATTCACACCAAGAAACTTTTCTCTTTTAGAAAAAAAACAAAGTAGTACATGTTAAGTTCCTTGTTTTAAGTGTCAGTGGGCTAAAATGCATTGAGTAGGATAATAATTTGGATAATAGTTCATTTGCAAATTTGATCTAGTTTTATACTTATATACTAAGACTACGTGGCCTAGAGAATCTAGCTTTTACTTGCAAGTACCTGGTGTGCACATTTGGGGCTAGCTTTTAGACATATTTTATTTATCAAATTAGTATTTAATAACCACCAACAATGGCACTTCAATTGACGTGTATGCATGCATTCACTATTAGTGCATGCGTGCATTCTAAATATATTGGTCAGAGCCTGGTGCAGTTCTATTCTCTACTAATATGCCTGTGGAATTTAAAAAAGAGAGAGTTGTAATAGTAAATACTAACTTCTTAGAAATCCAACAAATACATACTTCAAAGTAGGACAGCATAATTTATCGGTGTACTTTAATGTTTTGAAAGTGAAGTTGTCATCTTTAAACCAAACCCAGTTGCCTTCTAATGCTATAAAACTGATTTCTTAATGTTATGTACAAGTTAGTTTATGCAGTTTTAGGATTTGCCACTCGTCTATGAATCTTCTCCCTCAGTTTAGTGGACTATATATTATCTATTTGAATCCAGCACCATTAAAGTCTTAAGAAACATTTATTGCCCTACACATATTACTGGTCCCGTCACTGAACAGAGCCCTCTTCCTGGTTTATAGCTAATGTAGCATTTCTTCATGACATCAATAGATTAAACCATTTACTACCAGAAAAAGTATGTGAGAATGGAACAGACTAATTCAGCTACAAGAAAACTCAATAAATCTGTCCAGTTGTCTGATGTTCACTTTCATTTAAAATCAGTTTATATTTATCCTTCAGACTTTGAGAAGGAAGAAGAGAGAGGTTAGATTCTTTTCTTGCTTCCCTTAGTAGCAATGCTTCCCTGATTATGTTAATAAATGTCAGTTGAATAGAACCAGAGCTATTATCTTTGATATGTACTTGGGGATATTTAGGAAGTGGTCAGTGAGAGTTATAATAATTTTTTTTAAAAAATTCTATCCAGTGTTTTTAGAGGAACATAATTCCTTTATTATATATATAAAAAAGGCCGTATAGCTAAGATTAACTATCTGAACATTATGACACTCGTTTGACATCTTGGGGGAGGGGGGAGGGAACTTTCGGGATAGCATTTGAAATGTAAATTAAGAAAATATCTAATAAAAAATCAGTCATAAAAAAAAAAAAAGAAAAAGAAAAGTAGTGGTTCGTAAACCTAGTTAGCTCCCATTTGGACAAAGAAAATAAAAAAGTAAATGCTTGCTTTGACTTGTAAGAATTCTGTTTGTTTTTGTTTGTTTGTTTGTTTGTTTGTTTATTCCTGCATTCATTAATCCATCCATTCATTCACTTAGTGAATGATCCTGGGGACTAAAACTAAGGTGTCATATACACCTAAGCAAACACTCTACCATTGTTCATTGTTCTGGATTTTCACACTGATAGTTAAGGGCTAAAACACTCAGAGGGATGCTAGTAGCCTTCTTGTCAGTACTACTGTAGAGGTCAATTTCTTTTACCTTGAAAGAGATTCTCCTTCAATATCTTCTTTTTCTGATCTTCCCGCATACAGGTGCTTATTATGTACAGTATGTACATAATCACTCATGGAGAGCTATTCTGACATTTTGACGAAACACTGGAAGTTAGAATAGGTGCTCACGGGTAATATAACTTTCTCTCTGAGTTTTGTGTGGCAATATTGTTTTTCTTGATTTTGCTAAACAGAGTGCAAGTAGAACAATAAATGTTCATTAAAGCAGGCTATGCCCATACCTAGAACTGTACTGTATATATCGTATATCAATGAAAAATGCAAAAATTTTACTATGACACATTCGATTTTCTGAAAGTTTAGTTTGAATGAATCCCTTGGTTTTATTTTTATGTTCTACTCTACACAAAACTTCCCCTTTTATTGTAGAAAAACAGTTTGGTTATAGAACTATAATTTCCCTATCTGACTCTCCTGAAGTGAATTATACTGACTGTCCAAGTCTGTGTCCTGTCATGTATACTTATCATTTAATTCCATGTTTAATAATCACCTTTACTCTGACATCAGTTTTTATGAAGTCTTTTCTCATATATGACATTTTCAGGCACATCCCATGTAGCCTATAGATTTTCTATGTTTGAAAGCTAAGTCTTAGGAAGAATATTTCACTGCAATTTATCCCTTTGAAAATATATAGTAAGATAGCATTCCAGTTAATACGTTAAATACAAGTGTAAAAGCTAATCAAATTCAACAATTTAAAAGATTATTTATAATTTTAGGCATCTTCATCTGGTTCAAATATATTAATCTCAGCTGATTAAACTATAACAGCCATCTGAGAAATAGCTAATATGCAAATTACTCAGAGGGTATGAAATGATTAACATTTTATCTAAATCGATGTATACACCACCCTGTAATATCTTTATAAGTCTAAAAAATGTCTACAAATGCCTTACTTCCTTGGATACAATATGTACAAACATTCCCATGTGATCCTATATAGAGACACTTGAAAACAGAGCTCAAAGCAAGGTTTCTGATGCAGGTAATTAACATGAGGGGTGAACATGAGGGGTGGGGCTAGGGATGATCCCATGAAGAAAGTATAGAAGGTCAGAATGAAAATGCAGGGAATAATTAAAGTTGTTATTGTTTATTTTTTTAAAAATACTAAATTCTACTCAGATCTTCGTGAAATATACAGACTACTTCCCAGAACCATGCAACTGAAGTGCAGAGTTTCTCCTTACATCTGACAAAAGTCACTGTGTTTAGGGTCCTTGTCACTTTGTTTTGCTTTGTTCTTAATAAACACAGGATCTCTCTGTGTAGCCCTTGCTGTCCTGGATTTCTCCACGTGGACCAGGCTGGCCTCAAACTCGAAGACCCACCTGCCTCTGCCTCCTAAGTGCTGCGATTAAAGATGTATACCATCATGATAAAAGATAGTCTTAAACACCACAAATTTCCCTTAACACATGCAAATGGCTGGATCCCAGCCCAATGGCCCTAGAGAAGAAGAGTGGTCAGATTATCACAAGATAAATATGAGGCATCTGGGAAGAGAAGTGAATAATATCAAAAAGTGGACCTTAATGCTCATCCGAGTTGTTATCAAGATTGGGTCATGGGAGTGCAGTCCGAGTTCAGAGGCATCTGCTATAAAGTGTGTGTATGCCTATGCACACTTGACCAAATCAGAGACTAGGTCTTCATCTTTAACTTTTACATTCTAGTAATACACATTCTTTTTTTTTTTTTTTTTTTTTATTTCAACTTGATATAGTATTAATATTATGGCTTTTCTTTTACATACCAGCTTTTTCCTACTCATTGTCCAATAAAAGGATGTTTTTCAATTTTGTTTGGAATTCTGCTACCACAATAATACTAACTTATTTTTGTAATATCCTTTCCGATTATTGGCAGGGGAGAGTAGAACTTTCAGAACAGGAATTCGAGGTCTAACTTTACACATTACACTGTTGCTGGCAGAGAATACAGATGAGGGGTACTTGTGGTTGAGCCTGTTTATGCTCTAAGCAATTATAGGCACAGAGAAAGAGTAAGTTGAACCAACTAGATCACCTGTTCTGAACTCACTGTCAGCTAGCTCAGCTCGAGCAGGTGGCTCAGGCTCTGGGAGAAGTCTTCATTCTTTCTACCTGTTCATTTTATGATAACATTTATTTGAATTTTGTCTATTGTTCATGATCCCTCTTTTGTTAAGATCAACTGGGTTTCAATAGACTTTTATCCTAAGAAATTCTTAAGTAGATCCCTCTCATGTAAACACAACTGCCTGTTTTATGATCTCTTAGCCTTAAATGATATAGAAAGGGAAGGGTAAAATGATTTAATTATATTATAATCTCAAAAATGAAAGAAAAAATTTCAAAGATATAGCAAAGAACAGTAATTTAAGAAACAGCCTTTAATTCAGAATAATGCAAAGACATCCAGATTTTTTTTTTTTTTTTGAGACAGGGTGTCTTGTGTAGCCTTGGTTGTCCTGGAACTCACTTTGTACAACAGGTTGGCCTCAAACTCAGAGATATCTGCCTGCTTCTACTTCCTGAGTGCTGGGTTTAAAGGTGTGGGCTACTATTACCCAGTAGTATCCCAAATTCATGAAGAATGATAAAAGTAACGGGAGTATTTTCAATTTCAACTTGTATGTTTTCATTTACTGATTTATATATAGAAAAGTAATCTCTTATGACATTTTAATAACCTGAATTTAATTTAAACATATGTCAATGTCAAGCCGACTAATTTCACATTGAAGTTAAAATATTCATAAACAAGCTAAATACCAAAGAATATATTATTTGGTAAGAAGTAGGAACAACATGAATAGCTACTGGGTGGTTGACTTTATGAAGTTAACTATGGATTAATAATTAGTTTCTTGATGGAAGAAAACCATAGAGGAAAAAAAGCACTTATATCCCATGTTCACAACAAAAGTATAACTTCTTTCAGAATGCCTTCTCATTGGACAAAATAAGCATAGAAATAATAAAATCTGTAAAATGTATCACACTGAGTAATGTAAACATGGTTTCAAAAGTCAGGATCTCAATGCTATCCATACAGAGTACCCATATGAGTTCATAAGTACATACTTCAGTGATTATCGCTGCAGATCCTACATCATGTGTCTTTGCCATTACTTTTGGATGCACAGACTATGCTCTAATATCTGTGCTGCTGCTCATTATTATCTGGGTATTGGGATGTTGTGCAATTCAGACATGCAAGTTTAGCTGGCATACAACCTAAAAGCATTTGATGGCAGTTCTTCTCAAAAACAGACATCGAAATCTTAAAACAATATATGTAAAAGCAAGAAAATAGAACAGACACAGAACAGGAAAACTGAGTTACATCAACTATAAAGAGTAGAATGGTCACAGATGACTTCAGCGAGGACAGATCCTACCCTCCATCAGGCATCTCATGAATGTAATTTGATAAGGAAAAGTGTACAAAGTCGTATCAATGGTGGGACTCTGAGACTATGAGCAAAGCATTCTGGGGATTGGGACATATTCTTTGTAATCTCAGACTACACATTTTCATTGTTAAGATTGTATTTCCATTACTCATGGCTGGCTCACCCTCTGGTCACAGGTATCTTTTGCCAGCTGGATCCTAATTTTGTACATGATGGAGAAGACAGATACAAACAGCTGTCATTACTGCAAATACTTCATGTAGTAGGACTCCATATGGTAAACAATAAATCCATTTGTTATTATTATTATTATCATCATCATCATCAAAGTATTTTATAAAGCACAAAAATAAAAAACAGAGCAAAAATATTTGATTACATTGTTCATAAATATTGACAATAATGGACCAGTAAGTGTTTTATTAGAAAAAAAAAAAAAGCTCTTATACATGAAGTGGTAGGCCAATTGCTTCTACTGCGCTTTGAAATACCCTGGCACATCACTTTCCTTCCACATCATGTCTAACTGTGTGTATTTTTTAATGGATAAATCTCTAAAATTTATATAATTATATTGTGTCACAAATTCTTCAGAGATATGCATTAATTTAAAAGTTAATTATGTATATATGTGAGTGTGTGCCCCATGAGTGGCCATTGGAAGCCAGGATAGGACAATGGATCCCTTGGAGCTAAAGTTATGAATCATTGTAAGCAATATAACATGGGAATTGAGAACTTAATTCAGGTCCACCAGAAGAGCAGTGAGTGTTCTTAACTCCCGAGCTAGCTCCTCAACTTCAAAGGTTATCTCATTTGACCAATGAAAAAAGATGTTTTAGCACAAATTAAAAGTATTTTCTAGATGTCATATTAAAATTTTCAAGTGAAATATTGTAGCAGGCAGCGTATAAGAGCCTAACCAATGTACAGGAAGTGCCCAAAGAAAATCCAAGCAGTGCACAACAACAACAACAACGATGACAACACAAAATAGTAGTATCTATTTGGAATATATATATACACACTGTATGAAAGTCTCATTAGAACACATTCAGACCAGCGAATAATTATATTCACAGGGTTTCAGTAGGAGGGAATATGCAGTACAAAGTGTGTTATAATAGGTAATGAGTTCAGGAAAATTTACCAAGATTCTGATTTTAGACGTGTATTAACACACACACACACACACACACACACACACACACACACACACACTTTAATACAGACAGAACAACATAAGTGCCTTTTGTGTACCTAAACATAATCTATAATATACTAAGTTCAGTAAATTCATTGGAAATTCTACTAGAAAATTTAAAAATATAATAAACTAGTTATGTTTAAGTTGGCCTGCCAACAAACAGATCAACAGGATTGTCACCTAGGTTAGCATATTGGTTCTGGATGCCTCAATTGTGGTGTTAGGGTCTCAAGAAGATAAAGAACATTGAGAAAGGAGTAGTGTCCCCAAAAGGAGTTAGGGACCTGAAGGCTAGTGTCTCCTTGTCATAAATATAAAGATATTATAAAATTTAAGATTTAGTCCATGGCCTTTTCCCAAGATAGATCTACTTCTCTGCTTGTAAAAATCAAATATTGCTAGTTAAACATAATAAAGTCACTGATAATATTTAACTTCATAAATACAGACAAAATTTTACAAAGACTTTCTCTCCACAAAGCCTGGGATGTGAGTTCAGAACCAGGCTCAACTGTCCTACTGATTTCTCTTCGTATGTAGACTCACTCTCTTTCTAGGTTATGTGTTGCTAGGTTATGTGCATGCTGAGGGAAGATCCTTCCAACTGAGCCAAATCCCAAGCCCTGGTTTAATGATCTTTAATACAAAAATGTTGTAGTGGTTGAGAGCTAAGGGTTTTTTTGTTTGTTTGTTTGTTTTTTTGTTTTTTTTTTTGTTTTTTTTTTTTTTTTTAATTTTTCGAGACAGGGTTTCTCTGTGTAGCCCCGGCTGTCCTGGAACTTACTTTGTAGACCAGGCTGGCCTCGAACTCAGAAATCCGCCTGCCTCTGCCTCCCGAGTGCTGGAATTAATGGTGTGCACCACCAAGCCCGGTGAGAGCTAAGTTTTAAAGAATAGGTTCAGTTCCGATTCTATTTCATATAACGTACGTAGCACTGAGTAAATTATACATAGTCTTTCTTCATTTGGCTCTCTTTGTATTAAAAAGGCATAGTAAAATTTATGTCTCATTGGAATACAGAGCAATCTTTTCCTTTCCATCTCCACACTCCGCCCATCTCTGTCTCTCGTATGTGTACATATATATATATATATATATACATGCCAGGGAGAGTATGTGGTCTGAGGACAATGTCTGAGGATCAGTTCTTTTCCTTTACCACAAAGTCATTTGACTGACCAACCCTACCCTGGATATTTTTATTATTAACAAATGATTCACATGAATGTCAGATCAAGGTTAAACACAAAACAAGAAAATGTACTATTTTTTTCTTTCACGGGCTTATACTTTTGCTAAGGAGATGACAAATTAATGTAATAATTATAAATTAACTATGTAGGCTTCATTAGCAATAGAATATCAAGTTATATAAATAGGAAAATTTAGGAAGCAAATGCAAATGTCTACATAAATGTAGAGTGGAGAGGGAATAGAGAAACATGACCAATTAGGAACAGCTCAACGTGAAGGGACTTAAAGGTCAATTTGCAAGAATAAAACAGGATACCTTTCAATTTGCCAGCTGAAATGAAAACATTCAATTCTAATTTTTAACTGACAATATCTATATAAGTAGAAAACATTCCATCCTCTTTAATCACTTAGTTTTTCTATTTCTACTTTAAAACATGTCAGCCACTTAATGAATTAGAATTTCCAACAAAAAAATTTAGACAAAATAACCAAAGGCCTTGAAAATCTCCACCATATGAACAGACGAAACGCTATCCTTTAAAATACCTGAAATATTATTTTAAAATAGTAAATTAGAGGGGTCAAATCTTCCATGAAATTCATATAGAAAAAATCAGAAACACGGTAAAAAGGCATTGAACAAGCCAAATTTGGATTATCCTTTGGATAAGACAATTGATGATGACTTTAAATCCCTCCGTATCCTAAATGACACTTTTTTTTTTTTTTTTTTTTTTTTCATAATGGCTGATTTCTCTCAGGGACAGAATAAATCCCCGTAACAATGTTAAGCTATCCTGAGCTGGCAAAGTTGGAAGTGAGCTGGTAAAACTGCCAGATGACCTGTGAAACAAATTTCCAAAGGGGATGTGAAATCTTGGGGTAAGCAGAATGTTGTATTCCGATTCCAATTTAGGTAAAGTGTGCGTTTTGACGGAGAGAAGAACGCATGCACAGAAGTGTGGATGGTCAGCAGGAAATTTAAACTAACACAGTGCAATCAGGAAGAGGTGAGGGAGGCCCCACAAGGCCAGTGGCAGGAACCAGTTGTCACATGATAGGCATACTGCACTTAGGGTAGGTATGTCAGTGCTCTAGGAGGTAGGAGAAGCCTTTCTACAGCAAAGGACTCGTTGGAGTACGGAAGAACGATGTGCATAGGAATTGCCTTGCTTTCATGCTCCTGTATTGTTAACAGGGTAGTGAAACTTCATTTTTTAGTAGGAAAAAAAATCTGAGTATATTCGTGAGTGGTGAAAAAAATAAAAAGATTTGTCCAAAGATTTAAAGATTTGATAAATAAATTAATCATTGGCTTTAACAACGTTACACTGGCGCCATCTTACGAAAATCAAGGTCAGATAAATACCTTTGAAATCAGTAGTAATGGCAGGATCCACTTGGTGAAGTCAGCACTTGTGAGGGAATTTTTTTTTTCTTTATTTCTTTTGGGAGTATTATTACTCATTTAGATGCACACTCTTTTAGATGTGCATATGTGTTCTGAGTGGTAACAGGAACACTTAACCCCTTTCCTATCAATTTTAGATACACAGATAGCAAATAACAAAAATTTGAGCAAGTTTGACCTTCTTCAGCAATTACAGTTTATAGGTTCATTTAAAATCTTTCAGCAAGAACTGATGTTTTCCTGTGAATGAGGCTTATTCGCTCATATTAGGTGCCTAGAAATAGGACCCTGAACACTCTTTAGACACCGTTTAGACAAAGGATTTAGACCCTGACCGCTATTTAGATAAAAGATTTCAAGTTTGTGATGACAATGGCCCAGTCCTCGGGAGATTCCATTCTTTATGTGGCCTCTAAATAAGACTTTTATTTTAAACCTGGAAATGTCTAAAATAAACATCAAAGCAAACAATGGAAGAAAAATATCATAAGGGAGGATCATATATCCTGGTGAAGGAAGGGAACCTAGATTCTGTGATGACAGTTTGGTCTTTTTTTAGCACCCTTTCTTTGCTTTTATTGCTTCTCTGAATCACTGCCCAGCAAGTCTGTCCTAATTTGTTATCACTAACAATAGATATAAGAATTCTTGTATTGGTATATTATACATGGACTTACTTTTCTTAAAAGTATTATGGTATCCTCTGACATGGATGTTTTAATTGGAAATTCAGAGATGTATTTTGAGATGAGGGTGGATATGCAGATGCAAATGTTTATGTTTTATCAGACGGTTGTTTGCTACAAGATGTTTACAACGAAATCATTGGCTACTAATTTCCAGAATGATTCTTTCTACACTCAAGCTGAGTCACTGAAAATAGCGCTTGTATTTATTGAAAATTTACGGTTCTCGAAGTCACTTTCGCAGTAGAGTTGAAAATGGTTCACCCATCTTGGCACAGACTAAGAGTCCAAATAAATAAATAAATAAATAAATAAACAAACAAAGTTTATGGCATGTATCTTTTCTTTTGGGTCCCCTTCTGAATCTTTCAATATATTTAATGACTACAACTTTGTAAGGACTGTCTCCCCATGTTGTTTGAAAACTGTGGCAAAGAAAATATGAATAAATTATTAAGTATGATCATTTACAATGATCAAATGACGTGACAAATGAAACTCATTAAATATCAAAAATATATGAAGAGAAAGCAGTGAATAGATAAATGGCCTCTGTAGCATGTATAAGACATTCCATTTGATCCCCAGAACTGCAAGAAAAACAAGATACGGTGTTACTGAGTTAAGGCACGGGCAATTTTCTGTAATAAATGAAGAAATAGTTTGTTTCTGAACGTTTAAAAACTGAAAATAGAATCAATCACAGATTATTTAAGACAGATACAACTTTTTTCTAGGCAGAAAAATCTAGAAAATGCAGGAGAAAAAATAATTAGACTCTAAATGCTATGATGAGTATGTACATTCATACATGATATATATGATGAAAAATATATACGGATGAGTCAAAATTGTAATTAATGATTGGGGGGAGACACTGAGATTCCTAGGTTACTAACAATAATTTAAAAAGCCTGTTCTATAAGTCTGATCACCTAGAGTAATCACCGAGTGAAATTAAAGGAAAACATAAAAGCAAGACTGGGATTCATCACATGCCTCTATAATGAAATTGATGTTGCACAAAAACTTGCAAACACTTTAAATGTCAAGCAATGATTGAAGAGTAACAAAATAAAATGTAAGCTGGGCAATAGAGGCACATCATTTAATCCCAGCACTCAGGAAGCAGAGGCAGAGGCAGGCAGATCTCTGAGTTCAAGGCCAGCCTCATCTACAGAGTGAGTTCTAAGACAGCCAGGGCTACACAGAGAAATCCTGTTTCAAAAACAAACAAAGAAACAAACAAAGAAACAAACAAACCAAGAAACAAATAAAGCCCACACACAATAGAAAAAAAGTAAATGTAAATTACAAAATGATTAGGTTACTCAAAGATATTTTCATTTTATAAGAAAGGTGGTATAGTTGCTAAGACCTTTTAAAAATTCATGGACATTTAATATAATTGACAGGAACATGGAAGGAAACAAAGCCCTGATCATGTGATCAAGGAAATGAAACTGCAGAACCCTGAGAATAGAGGGGAGGCCTTTTGACGTTCTCAGCTGTATACTTTGAACCTAAGAGATCCTGGTAGCAAGTGTAGAGGTTTAAAACAAGAAAGAGGTTTATGTAGTAAGTATGAGACATTCAAAGAACAATACTTAGGAGGAAAGGCTTCAGCGTGATGGGCCTTATGCTATTATCACTACTTTGGAGGCCACATGTCTTTAATAAAACATTCTTCTGTCCTGTATGTGATCAGCTTCCAGATCAGATTTAATGCATGAACACTTGTACTGAATTCTTTCTTATCTTTTTATTTACATTTTCTTCACTTTCTGATTTGTGACTTTTCTTACATGTTAAACTCTGATCCTTTACAACTAGATCCAACCAGCTGTGCTCTCGGTATCAAGTTGTTATGTTGTTTGGTTCCTGATAAACCAAGATATTGCCCTTAGAAACATCAGCATATCCTAAAATATACCCCCCTTTTAAAAACCATGCTCACAAACACATTTCCATGATGAAAAAAAGAAAGTGCTAAATTCCCTTCAAGAGTAAACACCATCCTTCAGCCATTTCCCCATATTATTTATGATATTTAAAAGATGAGCTAAGAGGGAACAAAAAAATTTAATATTGTATATCTGATAAACTTTTTGGTTGTTGTTTTTTGACCATAAACTGCCTATACCTCCCCACCAAATGGTTGACGCTCAATGAAACCTATTTTGAGATGTCATTTTTCAGAATTCTATAAGTTAGTAGAGTTGTCTTTTGTTTCAAACATCTCTTAGTCTTGGTGCCACTATGTTCATTGCTGCATTAGCTGGTTTTCTACTTTGACACACCTCTTCGATGCATATCTGTGCTATGTCTTCCATACTGGACCTCTGGTGTCTCCATATGTTGGGTCTCTACATTTTTGTTCTTTTATTGTTTCCAGACTTTTCTAGTTGTCTCAAATTTTAAATTGCACCTGTAGACAGAAAATACTGACGTGCCGAGTTTCTTCTTGAATGTTAGCATCCCAAAAATGCCTTTCTGTGATAACTGAGACCAAACATACCCCTACTTACTAGTTAGGCATCTCTGGTTCCAGCGGTATATTATAAAAGTATCTTGTAAATTAAATTGGGCTTTCAAGTATAAGTCCCCAAGCAGTGATTACCGTTATTTATTAGCAAAGTTCTATCCTGACTCTCAGACCACTGCATATTTCACAAGTCCCTCAGAGCAGCGTTTGTGTTTATTTTCCTATGATACGCAATGGTATCTGGTCTATACAATTACTGGGATTCAAAACTCGGCTACTTAATTTTAGAGCAATTATTTATTTTTTTTTTTATTTTTTAGTTTCTATCAAAGTTTCCTTGCTACCTCATATACCTAACTGTGACATTTATCTGCCAAAATTCCACACTGTAAGGTGCCCTGAATGCAAATGCCACAGTATTCTTTAAAGCTGTTTTAGTAATATGTTCATTTTCTTTTAAATTAACATTAACTGAAAACGCCACACACTTGCAAATAAATTTATTTTCTGTTGTCTTATGAGGCAAATAAAGCTTATTGCCATTTCCCAGCTGGAAGAAACTTCTTTGTTCACAGTCCCATTTCGTGATCTGTATAGCAGTAGATTTAGCAATAGAGTTTAAAATGAAATTATATATTGTGAATACTCTTTTAATTTTTACCTATATTCCCTTAACCAATTTATAGTACTTACAATACAGCACAATACTTGTTGAACTTACTTTAACATACTTTCATAGACTGATTCCTAGACAACTTTTTTTTCTCCTTGATCACCTTCTCTCAAGTGGTGTGTGTATTTTTTCTGAATGGTTAGTGTGGTGGTTTGAGTATTTTTTGGCCAATGAGAAGTGGCACTATTAGGAGTTGTGGGCTTATTGGAGGAGGTGAAGGTGTGTGAGAGGTAGTGTGTCAGTTTGGAGGCTCAGAGGGCTCATAGCTATGCTCAAGATCCACTGAGTGTGGAAGAGTCTCTCTTGGCTGCTTGCAGGAAGAGAGTTTCCTCCTGGCTGTCTTCTTGATCAAGATGTAGAACCCTTGGCTCCTCCAACATCATGTCTGCCTGCATGCGGCCATGCTTCCCATCATCATGATAATGGACTAAACCTCTGAAACTGTAAGCCAGCCCCAACAAATATCTTCCTTTATAAGAGTCGCTTTGGTTGTGGTGTTACTGCACAGCAATGGAAAAATCTGACAGTTACCTTATCTACTCTAATCTTACAAATATATACCTACCTACAACTATATATATGTATCCACATATCCCTATCTATCTATCTATCTATCTATCTATCTATCTATCTATCTATCTACCTATCCTCTATCTATATAAATACTGATAATGATAATTGATCAAAATTCTGATCTTATCTTACCACATTAAATTTTTAGTTTCTTTTCAGCATGATAATTTCTTCTAAATTAAATTTGTCAGTTTTTTAATAGTTCTGAATGCACAGAGCATCACATTTTATATAAACTTGAAGTATCAGAATTATTTGTGTATGATTGCATAGGTTCTTAGAAGTCACAATCGTGTTTGGAATCACTGAAATGGGACCATGACTGGCTATACATTGTAAAAAATATAAAGCTTAATGGCTCTGGTTACCACCATAAAATTTGCATTCTGCATCTAAACAAGGACATTTTCTTTAAATATTCAAAACTTATGTTAATCCTCTTAATAAGTTTAGGTAAGTCCTATAATTCTTTACCTGGTTCACAAGGCCGTGTTGAATCTGATGCCACTTCTGCATTTCCAGCTATCTATTTTTCTTAAATTGCTAAATTTGGTAACCACTGCAGTGAAGGGATATAACAACTGATAGCTAAGTAATAAATATTATTGAGGAAGTTCAGCTATTAAGACTAATAAGAAGTACAAAATTATTTAGCCTTTCTGTTATTTTAGAATGTATTAGATATTCAGATTTTCAGTCTTTTAAAAATATCCACTATGTGGTACCAGGGCAGCCCTTCAGAGTCACATTTAGAGACTGTCCCTGCTCTCTTAAATTTAATTTTTCCATCTCTAAACCTGAGAAATCATTTCCAGTGGCCTGGTCCGAGCAAAGGGATTTCATAAATACTATCCATTTTATATTTCTAAGTGCTCACAGTGTCTTTGGATTGTAGATACCATAGATCACAAAGATCCATTACAATTTCTGATAGGATTATATTTTGAATGGGAAAGTAGACAGGAGAGTCCTTAGAGAAAGGAGCACACAAATGGCTTAAGTGAGATGCTAAAGCCTGAAGATAAACTAATTTAAGTCAGAGCTGGAAAGTTAAAGAGAAAGTAATTTTAACTGAATTGAATAATGCCACCCATTGTGTAAGAATAGTCTTCCATTTACATAAGATATAATTTTAAAGTGGATTTCCTGGAAGTCGTCTATGTACTATATATAATTATCTCAGATGACAACAGGGTCTGGAACCAAAGGTTGCAAAACTCCGAAATATACCACATATTTCTTAGAAGTAAAATGGGGTAAAAGGGTTTTGAAGGAGGGAATAGAGAAATGGGGGATGGCTTTAATTCGAGATACAGGAGGAACAAGGGAAGAAGATAAAAAATATCAACGATGTCTGAAAATAATCATAAGTCATCCTATCTATGTACCTAAAACTATATATAAATCTATGAAGGCATATACATATATGATTTAATGATTTAAATGAAATCTTCCCATCTGAGCAGGCAAGGATTTCCCCCAACAGCCATAGACTGTCTAACAAAACCCCAACTATAAACAGAAGTAGCTGTTAGTCCAGGCTGTCTAAGTACTCTCAAAATATTATAGGCTACTCTTGTTTTCCATTAGTGTCTTCTAGAGTTAGAATGTAAATCCCTATTGATGTAGACACCATGTAATCCCTATTGATGAAGACACAGGACCTGAGCTGGATTTGACCTGACATCTTCTTCCCTGAGAACTAGCTTTTATGGTACCAGAAGATGCTATCCATGTATCCAAGGGAAGGAAGGAAGTAATAGTAATTCTCAGCTATTATGCCTCTGTACCAAAATTATGTCCATTATAGCACCATATTCCTAATAGTGCAAGAGTTGTTCAGATACCTTGAAGGCAAGTCAATGTTCACTAACTAGATCCTAAGCTTTCTCAGCATGGAAGAAACCATCCTGTCCCAGAAACCTAGCCAATGAATCATGATTAGTGAAGCCATGGATCTTGGAAAAGACCTAAAACTGCCAATTTATTAAAACACCACAATACCTAACTGTAATCTAAATATTTTTCCTTATACCCACAGATAAGTGTAGTGCTCAACCCTAATCAAAGAAACTTCTCTTGGCAAGAAAAAAAAAAAAAGATGATTACAGAAAACCATAACTAGTCAAATGCAGAAAACAAGATAGTATGTTGTCTAGGCTTGATTGACAAGTCTACAGGACAAACAGTCCCTACAATTAAGGATCAGGGATCTAACAGGAAAAGGCCTTTGAAGGATTGTAAGGACAAGATGAACAGGAAGTCTGTTATGAGATTGTATCTTGTAGAAATGCTAGAGAGTCTACATCTATGGAGCCTCATCACCATGCTGTCTAAACAAGACTCAAACAATGAAGACACTGATATACTAACCTGCAAGGTAGAAAGCTTGCTAGGTCACACTAATCAACAAAATATGGACTGCTGGGGGATTTCAGAATAAAAGAAATAGTCTTCCTTATGGAAGAGATCCCAATACCAAGGGTTCAACCCTGAGATGACATATATACAGGCTCTATTATACCAACTGAGGAGGGTATATTTATGAAATTATGTCACATCAATTAAAGAAAAAGAAGCAATGAGTTTGAGAGAGGGAAAGGAGGATTTTAAGGGAGGACCCAGAGGGAAGGAACGAGTAGTGAAATAATGTATTTATATTCTAACTTCAAAAATTAAAAAAAATCATATAAATGAATTTACAAGTACAATAATTACTGTAAATAACTTCTGCCTCAAATATTATCATGGACTGTGAAATAGAAATACTTTAGAATATCAGAAGAACTCAAATGTCTTTATAAGTCTTAGTTTTTAAGCCAAGGCATAACAGAAAGCCCTTGAGAGTGTTAAATATTTTGGAACGATTCAGTAAAACTCCACCTCACCTAGCCAAGTTAGTTTTGCACTTGCTGCCACAAAAATAAAATGAAATAAAATAAAAAGAATTGGAAAGGTTCAAAGGACCTTCAACAGCGTTTCCTGATTCTAAATTTTATGTCTTGCCTGATTGATAAGGATGATAGGGTATAGTCTAATGACCTTTGCGGTTTTCTTGTGGCCGAGCCTCTTTGTGGTTGGTATGGTTTGGATCTTAAATGTTCCCGATAGGCTTGCTTGTAAAGGCTTTGTTCTCAGCATGGCACTTAGAGACGATGGAACCTTGGCGTGCAGAGGTCTAGTGGAATGTCTCTGTTGTCCTGTTCTTTCTTCCTCACTATTCTTTTACATCTTAGTGATGAAACAGACAGTTTTGTTCTGTCCAATGCTCTTGATCTCTCACCCCAACCCCAACAATTTCTGTAAATAACCTTTCCCCCAAATATTATCATGTATCAGTGATACAATGCACTGATTTTCTTTGAAATCTTGCTGGGTTCTCCATGAAACTTTAGTTCTTACAGTCTACATTATTGCAAAGCTGGAGTCATGACAACACAAAAGACAACCAGCATGGGTGTAAAATACTTATGCCAGCATGGACAGAGGGCTATGGAACAACTAGTCTTTTCTATCTTTTTTTCTTTATTAGTTTTATGTATATGAATGTTCTATCTACATGATCTGCGAGCCAGAAGAGGGCAACAGACCCCATTATAGATGGTTGTGAGCCACCATGTAGTTGCTGGAAATTGAACGTAGAACCTCTGAAAAAGCAGGCAGTGCTCTAACCACTGAGCCACATCTCCAGCTCCAAGTCTTTTCTCTCTTGAAGCTGATTTTTATAACTTTATTTTTCTTCAGTAAAGGAAATTGGCTCTAAAAAGATTGATGCACCAAACAGGAATTCTGACTTGGGACTATGAATTTTGGAATTGGTTAACTTCAGGAACCTGAATGATTAAGTTCGCGTGTATGCAGAAAGTTACAGAACTTGCTGGGTGCTTCTATAAGAGCTGATCTGATCAAAATGCTTTTGGGAGTGGGATTAGAAGCAGGTAATGGTGATGAGGTTTCAAAGGAAATCAGATTACAGAAGACACTAGGCTTGAAGTAGCCATTGCTACTTTGTGGCACAGAATTTCTTGACACAGTCATTGTGGCACAGAATTTGTAGCACAAAAGTTGAGAGTAAAGCTGATATGCTGTTTAAGGTGACAATGGTAATTTCAAGGTACCAAAACACTCAAGTCGTGGCATGAATATTGCTGGCTTCTTTTGGCAGGGTTTGCCAACAGAATCAAGAATAAGAAGGAACATAGAAGAAATACATGTGACAAATGTTCAGTTTTGAAAGAAAATGTGTCCAAGGAAGTTATGATTGACTAATATACAAAAACAAACAAAACAAAACAAAACAAAACAGCCCTTAAGTTGAGACTATAGGAGCTTTAAGGATATCTTAAGAACCAGAAAGGGTATTCATGCCAGAGATGCAGAAATGTAGGGTTTTTGCAGAGTTTTCTCAAAAGACATTTCTGAAGAAAGCTGTAGAGAGCCCTGTAGAGAGCTCAGGGATATTTACTGTTGAAACAATAAAGTCCTTAAAAGCCATAGTAGTCATGGTTCAATGGGTAAGACATTGCTGGTAGACTTTTGCATTGTCATATGATTTTTTTTTAATGCATCCAGTATTATAATAATTACTTGTTTATTTGTGCTATCTTACCTACTTAATAAGTACTGAGGTTTTGCGTGTGTGTGTGTGTGTGTGTGTGTGTGTGTGTGTGTGTGTGTGTGTTAAGATACTGAGGTTAGTACTTGAGTTTGTTTATTGACACTAACAGGTTCTATTATACTGGATAATTGGACATACAGGGCTTATGAATATAAATAAGAAAGATATAGCTCCTGATTAAGCAGGTTTCATGGAACTGCATAATCTATCATTCAGACAAAATGCTTAGGTAAATATTTAGAATTTGAATGAGGATTAAAAAACATTTGTTGTAGTTGTATTTTTAAAAGAATAGAATCTGAATCAACAGAATTTAAAATGTAAGCTAGGTAGACATTAGTTCCACTTAGAAATTAAATTAATAAATCATAACTTCCTCCATGATAGTAGAGAGAGAAGTAATTAAATTCACAGTTAATAAACAATTTTCATAAAAATGAAATTATCATCAAGATGTAATATAACTTGCCCAATACTGGTATAGTTCTTGGATGGATTAAATCCTATATCAAGAGACCTAATACATTCAGAAATATAACCAGCATGTCAATATTTTTCTTTTTGCTGAAAAGTATGTCCAATGACTCCTGGTACTTAATGACTACTTGTGCTTGATAATGACTTGTTCCACTAGACAGAAAGCGGACTGAGACCATTTTATCCATCTTATTTTGCCCTCCCTTAGGTGTGCTCTGGAAGGTTGTGCTCATGTTGATAGACAAATATTCAACATCCACTGATTAAGCAAAAATTTCATAACCTGAAATGTCATCTAATTTTCCCAAAAACTCAATGTAAATTATTTTCCTTCTGGTGCACACAATGAACATACCTTATAAAAATTAACTTCTAAATATAAAAGGAAACATGATTACATTATTATATGAATACCTAGACTAAAATTACAAACAACATTTAGAAGACATACTTATTTGAAGTTATTATTACTAACTTTGACTTGGAAGAAGTTGGAAAAGATGTTTAATGTATCCTCATGTGTATGCATGTTCTATATGAGAAGCAATAGCATTTGAGAGATCATCATAATCCAGTAGTAGATGGAATATCATATTGAAGGCTGGACGACAATATACATTCTACATAGGAAACTCTGAGAAATCACTGAGATCCTTGGCAAAGCATTTGGCCTACCCACCGCTCCCGTCAGTGGCTTCAAAGTGTATCTGTTTCCTATTACTGCAGATGGTCTTCACCAGATTGCAGAAGATGCTATTTAATATTAAGCTAAGGAAAGCTGACACTACCATTCTTGTCTTGCCAAATATTGGGAAATTTAATTAAATAGACATTTGACTTCAAGAAGCCAATGTTGAAAACTAAATAAACTTTATCCTTTTAACCTTATTGACTGACCAGAGTAACATGAAAACATCAATACCTCTGCACAATGAGAGCTGAAATTGGATGAACTCTGTGTCTGTCAAGATGTGATCGCGAATGGAGGCGGCAGAGCCCGACAACAAATCAAATTATTCTGATGCAACAGCTTCATCTTCAGACTTCACATAATGTCCATCCCACCACTTTGAAACATATTGTCTATTTGATGATATTAATTTTAGGGGTTCTAACATTATAATATTAAAGCATGCAGTTACACTTAGGGCATTCTAGTTTGTTTATTGTGTGAAAAATGAAGTAAAATAAAATGTGTGCAATTTTAGAATCATCATTTTCATGATTCTCTAGAAAAAGTGGGCCTGGTGCCTTAAAGGTTAGTGATGATTTATCTTAAAGCCTTTCAAATGTCTTCTTTCTGGGAAACAGATTTAGGCTTAATTAAAATGGTTTAAAGAAACAGCAATAACAGTCCCTCACACTAAATTCCTAAGGTCAGTGGATATTTTACTTTATAAGGCAAAAGGAATTTTGCAGTGAGATAAAGTGTAGTAGTAACTACAAATTAGTATATTATAAGAGGATTGTATGCAGCAAAGTAATAGAGGTTCTATTTTTACTCCAGTTATTTTTATTTCAGGTTACGAAATTGGAGATCGCTAAGCTTTAAAAAGCTAATAATGAAAATGGTCCTTAAGTTTAAAGACTTTCTTTTCATAGACTTCAGAGGTTTATTTATCTTTGGCTTACCTTTAAAAATTCTTTTGAAATTATAGTAGAATTACACCAGTTTCCCCTTTCCCTATCCTCTCTCTAACCCTTCTCATGTACTCTTTCCTATTTCTCAATTACTTTATTTCTGCCTCTCTTTCTTTTAAAACACACACACACACACACACACACACACAAACACACTGCTGAGTCCATATAATGTTATTTGTATATGTCATATGTATATGATTCCAAGAGTGACTACTTGTCATTGAATGACCAAATTGGAGAGCCCATAGACACAATGAAATACTGTTAGGGTGCAAATAAAAAGGAAATCATGCAATTTGCAAGCAAAAAGCTAGACTTAGAAGATATCATATTAACTATATATTTCCCATTCCCAGAAGTACAAATGACATCTCTCTGACTGAACTTTGGCATTTTAATCTCATTTGCAAATTATTTTCATTTTAGAAAATCATGATAACAAAAGTAACAATGATTGGTTAGAAGCAGGGGCACATGATATAGTGATCTGATCAGAACACATCAACTCCTGAAAAAAAGTCCCATTTGTCCATATTTGGTTCAGAGCACATCAATGTCATTAATGATACACTGAAGGATTAAGGTCATTGATGTGCAAACTATAAGAAACTCACAAAGTACAAGTTGCTGCAAAAGATTAAGTTTGGAAGTTCTTCAACTTCTAGCTAATTATACTGTAAATGACAAAGCTGAAAGGAGAGAGGGAAAATAAAAGTAAGAAAAAAGGAGAAAGAAAAAAGGAGAAAAGCAGGGAGAGGGAAAGACAGGAAGGGAAAGACAGAGAGGGAGAGATTAGG
Organism: Mus minutoides; assembly: GCA_902729485.2. Classification (NCBI taxonomy): domain Eukaryota; kingdom Metazoa; phylum Chordata; class Mammalia; order Rodentia; family Muridae; genus Mus; species Mus minutoides. The sequence continues at coordinate 32,669 of CACVCL010029906.1, read as the reverse complement.
AGGGAAGCCTAAGGAAGAACATTACTAATGCTCAACGAGAAAGCAGATAACTGTTAAATTGACATTTGAGAAATAGAAAACGACAGAAAAATGCATAGAAAAGAGAGTAAGGTTTGACAATTATACTTAAAGTATACATACCCCTGGAAGGTTGAATGAAATGTTTGAAAAGACAGAGAACATATAGATATTATTTAGAAGAAACCAATAGGAAAGGCTTAGCAAACAGAGAGGGGCAACAGCTATTGCCTGCGTTCTGAAACAATCTTTATGTTAAAATGAAATTTCCAGTAATTCTTTTAATTAAAGAAAATCATCATTAAATTGGTGGCTTCTTTTGCTGAAAGATAAACACTAAACCTTTAAAGTATGCATCATTGCATGAAGTAATCAAATTTTCTACAGCATTGCTACCACAACAGACATTAGTTCATATGTATGAATCATTTCTTTTCTAAGTAGAACAAAGGTTCCTTGTCTCTCCCATTTAGGCATTTGGTTGGGTAAGCTCCCTGACAGGAACAGATGTTGTGAGCTACCCCAAACTTTATTCAATGATGATTCCAAGTCAAATCAGTACCGAGATAAATGAAGCATATGCCTCAAGGGTTAGCTTCAAATACTTTGTCAGAGAGGTGAGTGAGCGATCATAGCTTCAGTCCAATTTGCTTTTGCCCTATAACTGCCTTTAACAAATGGGTTACCAGATGCCAAATGGAAAAGTGTCTCCCTACTGTTTGAAAAGTAAACAAAACAAAGCAAAACGCTGAAAACAAAAACAAAAGAAAACAAACAAATACCCATTACAAGTAACTGCTGTGATAGCATCCATTTTATGGCCTATGTAGAAACACAAAATTAAATGTCAACATTAGAGAAATTACTGAATCCTTTGTGCATGAAACATTTAAAAACATGTCAATATTTTTATACTAACTGACTTGAGGGAAATTTCATTAGATAATTATTTATCAAGATAAACAAGATGTATGTGTAATCTCATTGTGCTTCGATTACAGCACATTTTCATGTGTAACTCTCAAAAAACATCTAAAGGCAAAGGTGAAGAAATTAACTGAAATATATACTCATATCCCTCTAAAAATCATACTGTATGTGACATGCATGCAAGTATGCATTTCAATGACAGAAACTTAAGGAAATTGGAGTATCTTTTTCTTTTAATGCATTCACAGTATTTTTCATTATTTTTCTTTGGAGGCAAGGCCTCGGTATGTATGTAGCTCTAGCAGATGGCCTGGAATATCCTTCGTAGTTCAGGCTAGCCTGGAACTCAGAGATGTACCTGCCTCTTACTCTTGAGTGCTGAGATCAATGGTGTGCACCACCTCGCTTGGCTCTGTTTATTCGCCTTTGTATGTATGTAAACTTTTTTGTAAATTAATTTTATTTATAATGTGTAGATTATGTGTAGGTTCATGTGAACAAAGTTCTGAACAGAAGTTACTGCTGTTGGATACTCCTAGAGCAAGATCTATAGACAGTTTGAGATGCCTGGTGTGGGAACTGAGATTGAACTCAAGTCCTCTATATAAGAGACCTTAACTACCAAGTCATCTCTGCATCCTCTCTGTAACCAGAATTTTAAAAATACTTTTCTTTTTTCCCCTCTAAATAGTTTGCATCCCTGTGGAAAGCTTCATTTTAGAATAGTTACTTTCATTACCTTAAATAAATAGAGTTCTGTGTTTTAACTACCACAGCACTGGCACTTTGGACACCATAGCAGTAGGATACTGATACTAACCAATCTTAAGAACTATTGACATCCACAGAACATCATAAATAAGATGAAGAGCTAGGCAAGGCTTCTGAGTATCTGACAGGGACACTTCACACACACCTGCATGGGGTGTCCTTCCTTGCGACACCAGATCACACCAATGGACTCATCCCTATGTCCCGATGAACACCCTTTAGAAGTCAACCTCACTTCAGCACAGGAGTTTTCTTTTAGGTTCCCCATTCTTGAGAAATAATGCATTTTTTGAAATCTATAAGCCTTAATAGCTCTGTGATGTGAAGAGATTTGTACTTGACCTATCATAAATTAAAAGAGATCAGCAGGAGATTCAAAAGACCTTCGGTTCAAATTCCTAGTAGGCAAAGATATCTGAGTGAGCTATTTAATTTATGTCCTCAGTCTGCTTAATTATAAAAGAGAACCCAGTAGTGGTGTAGGTTGTCCTGAAAATATTCTCTAACATATTTTAGTACAATTTTGGTTGTGGCACTTCAAAGTTAAACAGCATCTACTATTAGGAAACTGCTTTTAGCTGTCCCTGTCAATTTCTTGTTTTCCTTTATGATTGTGACAAAGAAAGAAAATCAAGTAGAGGAGTCATCAGCTATTTTTATTAAGCATCTCAGAATATTCTTCCTCCATCACTTGTTTGCTGAGCTGTAGGCTCGGAAGTCACTCCAGAATCCACTCCAATCAGAGAATAAGCTGCTAAATGTTTAATGATTAATTTGCATCAAATAGTTACCTAGCAACCATCGCTAATATAAAATTAGATCTGATTTTCTGTGAAGCCTAGAGTCTTACTAAATGGTGCAAAGACAGGAATACTAGTCACTGTCAAAATGTTAACTCTTAAAAACACATTCACATACAAATTTTATGAATTTGAATCAGAAATTACACCACATTTAAAAATAGCTTGGCATTAGAATTTTCATGTTTCAGTTTTTACATATAAGCTAGATATCATAATGAGAATAATTAAAGAAAAATTTCAATACTACTACTCATGTTCTGGAAACTTCAAATTCTCTTACATAAATAATCATTTGAATAGTCAATACAGTGCTGAGATAATCACTTGCATTGAGAAATCATTTTTTTCTAAACTAACAGATCAATTGGAATATTTATAGTAAACAGTGAGATTCTTCATCCATAACATTCATGAATATTCATAATTTTCATGGGTGTAAGTCCTGCTTCCTCCAAGCTAGTTAGAGAAAGAAGGAAGGAAGAAAGAGTGGAAAGGAGAAAGGAGGGAAGGAAGGAGCTTTCCATACTTCTGATAGGATGATACTAATTAATCTTGGAAGTTCAACCCTTTTAGAATTAATAATAAATGAACGTTTAGGTGATTGACACTTATTGGTGCTCAATCTACAGCCTGAGGATAAAGATTAAACACTACAAAAATTATCTCATAACTCAAGGAATAGCATCTAGTGGAAGTGCTATATATCAAGAACTCATGAAAACTGTATTAGATTCAGTGCTAGTAAAAAAAAATGTGGGCAATTCTGATCAATGACCAAAGAAATGCCCTCAAGACATGGACTAACAAGTTTCTCGTTCTTCATTTATCATTTTTTCTTAACAGAGTGCCACATGACACCCATGGCAGTGCTGCTGTTCATAATTCATGTCTTCCAAGCTTCGTATTTCAATCCATTGAATGTAAATATCAGTGAGGACACAGTACAATGAGGCATTCTGTGTTTGTCTTCCTAGCACAGGTCATGGCATTCTTTTTTTTCGGCATCACACTTTCCCTTGAAGGTAAGTTGCTTAGCTTGGGGTACACAGCTAATAACAGATCTAGAGAGACCCAAGTCGGCCGAACCAAACTCCTCCTAGATTATAATATAAATAGCCAGCTATGGTTTTCTTAGTTTTTTTTTTTTTCCAAGATGGAAAAGAAAGAAAGCCTTCCTGTCAAAACAAACCTATTTCACATTTCACCTCCAACAACTGTGACTATGATCTCACTTGTGAAATTTCCTGTTATCTTGAGTAAACAACAGTAAATGAACTGTGTAGGAGATAAGAACAGGGCGGAAGAAAGGGAGTCAAGGAAAACCAGTGTAAAGGAAAACAGCTGAGTTCAGAGGGCAGAGAGAGATTTATTCCTCCTTCGCTCTGTAAGTCCGTTAGGCTTTTGTTTTGCTTTGTTTGAAGAACACTTTTGGCATGTCTGAACTCTCTGCTAAACTGAGCATCGGACTCATTTCAAGCAGATCTACATCCTAGAACTGACAAAGCTTTCCTACAGAAATTTGGATGCATGTCCTAAGGCTTCCAAGAAGCAAATGGTTAGACTGCAGTGATTTACACTGTTGGGCACATCAAAGAAAGCTGAAAACCCACCATCCCTAAAAATGCTCATTTGCTGTCTTTTTTTTCAGGCAATTTGAACTAAATTTATGAGAAAGGCCATGATGCTCAGGATCCAGCCATATGCACAGAAGGATTGCACTTTCATAATATTGAGAAAGTTGAATTTTTGATGTTGCCATATGTCATCATTAATTGCCTTAATTATAGGCCATACTGAAGGCAAATGAGGATCAAAATACCAGGCAGTCACAGTAAGGCCATTTTGTATTCTGAAACTTCTCTGAGAGGAACTGAATTAAAATGAGGTACTGTGTACAATGCCAAATTTCAATAAGAGAGAATATGTTTTCATCTTGTACGCTTTTGAAAGTAAGCCTTAATCTCCCTTACAGGTTGACTGACAGCAAGAAATAAGAGACCTCAGCTGGCAACAGAGTCAGCGGGTTCTAACCAAAAGACTGGAATTTCACTACTTAGTGATTTAAAGTGATTCTTACCCTAAAATTATCATTAAAAGATAGGCTTGAATTGGTCAGTTACTGCACTCCACTGTTAGAGCATACCGACTAGGTATACAGACCCATTTAAAGAGGGGATCAGTCAGTACTTATTGATAGAAATGAATGAGGGTGACTGGGGGGCCATGAGGATACCTAGATGCATTGAGAACATGGACACATTTGGGAACATTCACAACCTGTAAAGGGAGGGGAGATTACTAACTGTGGGGGAAATGGGGCTGACTGTAAATCTGATTATACTGAGAGCTCTGAGCACAGGAAGAAGGAAAACTATGAGCAGTATCCAGAGACTCTACAAAGCAAAGATTTTTTTTTAATTTTTATTTTATTTATTTTATTTTATTTTATTTATTTTAGTAACGAGCAGTCCCAGCAGTCAAGGCCACAGGGAGTGTGGATCAGGCCAGTTCAGAGAATAAAGACAAGCAGAAGCTAAGCACGTTGAGGGGAAATTTGAGAAATTTGCCTAACTTATCTTAGCTATTTCTCTGAGGTTAAAGATTCGGTAAGGAAAAGCTGGTTTAGGAGTGAAATCACAAAGAATATTCCACTTGCACAATCTCAGAGAGGTTCAAGGCAGAACTCAAAGTCCATTGATAGTCTTAAGCTAAAAAAAAAAGAGAGAGAGAAAAGAAAAGAAAAGAAAAGAAAAGAAAAGAAAAGAAAAGAAAAGAAAAGAAAGACTGGTTTGTGATATTATACCGTAGTAAAGGAGTTCTTGATGCGTGAGGATGCCCAAATTGCGGGAATGTAGCTTGGCAGCATTATGGAATCCCACGTGACAGAGTGGGACGGCCCCAACTCACTGAAGACCAGAAACAGTCTGCTTTCAGCTAGCAAGTCACAGTATACTTAGAGTTCACATACATGAAGCTTTTTGTGTGGTGTGACCTTTGCTATGCAAAGCACTTTACATGCATTCCATTTGGTTTGACAGACACAGTACAATCCTTATTTACAAGGATTATATTGCATAGCCAGTGTGCTAACTTTTTATGTAGCTTCTCTGTTTTGGCTGAGCTAATCAACCTCTCCACTCTAAATAGAGTAATTTGGTCTCAAGAACTAAAGCAACTTGATTCTATTGATCGTCATCTTCTCAGCCCTTTTGGACTCTCAGTAATGGCTGCTGTGAGTGCTGTTTATCAGTCCCCTACTGACTCAAACTCACCACCCATTGATTACCTCTAGCAATGGCCAACTGAGAGCCAAAAAGAAACCTTTCAAATTTTTCCTTACCGCCCCTCTCTCTGCCTTATAAGCCTGTAAGTAGACAGTGGGCTGTGGTTCTGGTACCGGAGACCCTGCACTTTTTGCCTCTGAATGAAAGCCTGAACTGTCTTTGAGCCACTCACTCCCTTTTCTGTTTCGTCTTCCCATCAGGTTCACATCTAAGCCTCACTAGAACTCAGCTGCCATCACCTGAAGCCAGCATGCAAAATCAACTTCATTTCACTCCACAGAACCACAAGGTTATCCTCTCCCGTGCATGGAGAGCCTAGTAAGGTGCAGTCAGGACAAACGTGGGAGGAATCTAAAATGATAAATACGCACGTGCTGTAGATACGTGCTTAGAAATAGACCTCCATATCACTTATTGTTCTGTTTTGCATGGCTTTGTGTTCTAGCTGAAGTAGGAAAGCAATCAGCCTCGTAAAGAGCAAATACATTCATAATGTGTGGTATGAAGGACTAAATCATGTGGCGTTTTGTTCCCAGTCTTTGACTCTAAATTGATATGATTATGTGGAAGATGACAGAATGATGGCTAGATTATGGTATCTTCTTGGAAGCGAAAGGCCAGCCTTGTTCACATTATTGGCAACATTTGGACTTCGGACAATGTTTCAAAACAACGGAGTCTTAAATGTTAATGAAACTAAATTAAATTAAGACACACACAACAGAATTAAAGTATGGATTCAGTTCAAATAAATAGTTACTGTCAGGAGTTTCTGTCTGCTTAAAGATAGGGAAATAATTGAATGGAAAGTCACTTTGTTTATTTACTCATTAACCTAACTCATATGTTCATAGTCAACTGGTTCTTCCTGCTTGTTATTTTTGTGCCTTATGTTAATGCAATGTATGTGATACAGTGAAGTTGGTTTTACTATCAAATTAACATGCATCCTTTTGCTGCATTTATTATTAATGTAATCTTAAAGAGAATGAATTAAAATGGCCTATCTACCAGAAAATGTAGACTCATTCCAGTCATTGCATGGAAGTCATTGCATAAGGACACACACACACACACACACACACACACACTCTCACACTCACAGTCAGACACTATTAACCCTAGCAAATGATGTTCATTTTGCCTATCTCTGGTTTCATCTTTCTTTATATTTTATACTGGTCCTATATTTTATATCTACTATATAGCGTCATTCCATTAGACTTACTTCTTATGGTCTTCCTTAAAAAAGCTTGCCTGAGGGCCTATGCAGGCCCAGCAGAGCCTCAGCCCCTTCACAGAAGATACTAAATACTTATTCTTCCAAGACATAGCTCAGCAGGGAAAGGGTCTACTACAAAGCCTGATGACCTGGGTTTCATATCTGGGATCCATAAGTAGAAAGAGAATACTGTTTTCAAAAGGTGTGCGCTGACTTTCACATGTGAGCAGCAGCATATATAAACACACACACGCACACACACACATATACACAATAATTAAGAAAATATATTAATAAGAATGTTTTTTGTCCTTAAGGCCTTTGCTGAACTAACAACTCTTTTTTGACCTTGGCCTCCTCTGAGTAAACTCTTCAAAGACAAAATCTTTTCTTCTCTTCTTCTTTCCTTTCTTCTTGGTGAAGACAAATATTTCATTTTGTTTTCTACGTTAAACAGTCCCAGTTTTTAACCTAAGTATCTGGTATATGGTGAGTAGTCAAGAAAGGAAAGATGGCAAAATGTGATGTCTCCTAAGCAAATAATAGGATCTACTTAAGGACAATGTCCATGCACAAGCAAAGCAAGCAGACAGGGTTAAGAAAGGCATCTTTGGATAAGGGCATAGAAGAGATGATTCCCACTTGTAGCTCCTGTTTTTAAACAAGGTATGTTGGTCTATAAAGGTACTTTATAATTTTGATATATAAAGTTTAATTATAATCCCCTTCAAAATCTCTGGAGATTATTGATATGTGTAAGAAACTGATAAAGAAAAATTATTTGTGAGAAAAAAAACAAACAAACCAACAATAACAAATCGCTACTGCTAGTGGGAAAAGTATGGAAGGAAAGAAAGGGTAATTTGTTTTTTAAATCAATCTTTTTTTGTGAAATTAGTATTTATATGATCCTTATTTTTATTTAAATATTTTACTTAAATTAATAACATCTAATTGGCAGACAAGGTTTTCTTGCATTTTTTTTCTTCTAGTGATAAACAATAATAATTTGTGAGGAGCCATGTGACCCAATTTTCTTTTAAATCACTCAATGCATATTTATTGAATATCTACTATATGAATGAAAAGGAATTGAGGTATTGGAAACTGAAATAGGTTTCACTATTTCTTAATTTTCAAAAATTGACAGTTATTGGCTTAGTTTCAGGATACCAAGGCAAGAAACATGCAACCACTTATTAACATACTAAAAACTAAAGAATGCATACATTAAAATATGCATGAATTTGAACCTTACTTGCAGAAGTAATTACTTAAAAGTATTCTATCACTTTATAAGAAGTTGGAATTTGAATACCAAAATTATAGTGCCTTTTTCTTACTGTTAGAGAGACAAAACTAAAAATTATATAACTATTTTAAATATTAATTTTCAGTAATGCTCCTTGTACTGGCTAGTTTTGTGTCAACTTGTCACAGCTGGAGTTACCACAGAGAAAGGAGCTTCAGTTGAGGAGCTTCCATGAGATCCAACTGTAAGGCATTTTCTCAATTAGTGATCAAGGGCAAAAGGCCCCTTGTGGGTGAGACCATCTCTGGGCTGGTAGTCTTGGGTTCTATAAGAGAGCAGGCTGAGGAAGCCAGGGGAAGCAAGCCAGTAAGGAACATCCCTCCATGGCTTCTGCATCAGCTCCTGCTTCCTGACCTGCTTGAGTTCCAGTCCTGACTTCCTTGGTGATGAACAGCAGTATGGAAGTGTAAGCTGAATAAATCCTTTCCTCTCCAACTTGCTTCTTGGTCATGATGTTTGTGCAGGAATAGAAACCCTAACTAAGACAAATTGGTACCAGCATAGTGGGGTATTCCTGTGACAACCTGAACATGTTTTGGGGAGGACTGTGGAAGGACTTTGGAACTTTGGGATAGAAGATCCATTCTGTGTTAAGAGCTCTGGGATGTTGTATAGGAGCTTGGAAGATAATGTTGAGAACAGTGCAGAAGATGGAGGCCTGGATTGTGAAATTTCAGAGGGAAAATTAAAGACTCTGTTCAGGGCCACTGCTATTTTGGAGTTTGATTATTCTGTGGTTCTGGTTAGCTGGGGCTGATGAATCAGCTGTGATTAACAAGGTACCAGAACCACTAAAGCAAAAACTTTGCATACTAGGACTATTGATGCTGGTTAGCTGGAGCTAAGAAATTAGCGGTGATTAAGAAGAGACCAGCATCGTTGAGGTGACATCTTCTGGGAAGTGTTTTCTGAAAGCACAAAGAGGCTGTGTTCCTGAGATAGCCAAGGTTGTACTCCTGCTGAAGTGGGACTTGGTAATATGTAAGGGTCACCCAGGTGGTACTGGTTTTGAAGGCATGAAGGGGTCATGCAGAGCAGCTGAGGCCATGGAAGCACTGTGAGAGGCCATGGAAGGCCATTGATAAAAGTGCAGCCTCAGTTGCAAATGATGGCCCAGGACTGAAGGGGTCATGCAAAGGAGTTGAGGCTTGCCACCATGAAGAGAGCCTATGAGAGGAAGTTGGTGAAGCCTAGTTAAAGTGGAAGAGAGCAGCTTTTTGGAGATGCCAGTACCATGAGATGACCACCAAGAACAGCAGCAGCAGCAGCAGTGGAGTACAGGCAGCTGGAGCCTAGAAGACAAGGTGTGTGCTACAAAGGGCATGGCTGGAGAAGTGACCCAAGCCCTTGGAGGAGCCCAGAATATCGTGAGTGGTATCCCAGACATTGGACAGTTGGAAATTCATTTTTGCTTTTGATTGTGACTGTGCCCTGATATTTTTCCCTCTTGAAGGAAGTTTTCTAGTGAAGCCCACAGTTAAGAGACTTTGAATTTTAAAGTACTTTGAATTTTAAAAGATACTGGATATTTTTAAAGGATTGAAATTTTAATGTGTAAAGATTGTGGGACTTTTAAAGTTATTTAAGATCTTGGGGTTGAATAAGAACTAAGGATTGAGGCTTACAAGTGATGTATTTGTGTGTCAAGTTGACAAGGGGTCAATTGTACTGGTTAGTTTTGTGTCAACTTGTCACAGCTGGAGTTATTACAGAGAAAGGAGCTTCAGTTGAGGAGCTTCCATGAGATCCAACTGTAAGGCATTTTCTCAATTAGTGATCAAGGGCGAAAGGCCCCTTGTGGGTGAGACCATCTGTGGGCTGGTAGTCTTGGGTTCTATAAGAGAGCAGGCTGAGCAAGCCAGGGGAAGCAAGCCAGTAAGGAACATCCCTCCATGGCTTCTGCATCAGCTCCTGCTTCCTGACCTGCTTGAGTTCCAGTCCTGACTTCCTTGGTGATGAACAGCAGTATGGAAGTGTAAGCTGAATAAATCCTTTCCTCTCCAACTTGCTTCTTGGTCATGATGTTTGTGCAGAAATAGAAACCCTGACTAAGACACTCCTTATTCACGTCTTTTCAGAAAGATAATACCCATGTCCCTATAGGGATGGCTAATGTGAACAGCAGTAGGGTCTTAAGAATTATACAGATTGCTTTAATCAAACAACGTTGTGTAGGAGTTCTCCAAATGATGTGTACCCTCCTTTAATTTCTTAGCAAAAAAACACCAGGAGAGATTGCACGAATATGTAACGTGTGCTTCACAGTTCTAAAAGAAAGAAACAAAGAGCTGGGGAGAAAAGCAGGATCTTGAGGGGAGACAGGCCCTTCTAGTGGTTAATGTGCATGAAATTGTATGCTTCAGGAAGAAATTCGTTTTGTCAGCAGGATACAAAGGAAAGATTCCCTCCTCAGAACACTTGGAGTGGGAGGTTCATTGTTTTATTGTTTTCTCCCTTATAGGAGTGGTTCCTGTAGCTGAGCTAAATGAAGGCAGCTCTACTGGAAGATGCCGCAGTCCCAACCCCATTTCAGGTCAGAAGGTAGGTGAGAGCTGGATAGGAAGGGGGCGAGGGGATCAAATGAATGTTGGTAAATGGCCAGGTTTAACCCTCTCAGTATTTGGGTCATTTCCTGTGAAGAAAAAATACCTGCTAAGGATGAAAATTAGACCTTAAAAGAAAATGCAGATTCTTATAAAAGCCACAGTGGAACTAGTGTGTGACAAGAACAGAAACGAGTATTAATTCACCTGGCCCAAATTTCATTAGAGACAGAGTACCTGTGAACACAGACAAGGAAGGACAGAATGAGTTAAGATGACTTAGTAAAGGTTAAGTATAAAGCAGAGGATGTGAAAAGCAGAATACAAAAACACCCAAAGAGACAAACTTTCCAGATTTCTGAAGTCACTCTTTTCTCTTTTCTTTCTTCTTTCTTTCTCCCCACCCTCCCCCCAAAGGCATCTTCAAAAGATAGTGATATTATACAATTAATTAGGTTAATGCTTTAGGTAAAATTATTGTTCAACTATAGCTATTTATTGAGTCCTTGAATTCTGCTACAAATCTTATAGTTTGAGAGCAAGGAATAGAGTTCAGTGGTCGAGCATGGATCATGGTCAGGGAACTGGGCTTTACCATCAGTTTTATAAGCATTTCCTGGTTAGTTTACTTCTCTTACTTAATGCAATAGACAAAGCTGAATTGTAATCTACATTACCTCTAATGTGTTTTATTATTAATAATATTTTCTATATGTTTCTGTTAACCCTGAAAATTATCGTACTATAAAAATCAATTTTGCAGGCTACAAAAAGTTGGTTCATTTGTTGCTCTTCTAGATCTGATGCCAGCTCCCATATGAGTTGGCATACAACTGCCTGCCATCTTAGTTTCTAGGCATGTAACACCTTCTGACCTCCACAGTCACACCCACACATGGGACATAAATAAAAATAAATAGCTTAGGACCCATAAAATAGCTCAGTGCATATGATTGCCTGCCTCCATATTTGATGACTTAAGCTTAATCCTTAGGATCCACAAGATGGAAGACAAAAATGGACTCCTACAAATTATCCTGCGATCTCCACACATGCAATGTTGTGTGCATGTAGTTAGTCATAACACACACACACACACACACACACACACACACACACACACATACATACAAGTAAGTAAATAAATGTTTTAAAATGTCAATATTTGCTTGTGAATTACACACAGTGTTTCCTGGTAAGTTTTGCTCTTTTTGACACAAGATTCAGAAACCTCATTTGAAAAAGTGTCTCCATCAGATTTTGGGTATGCAAGTTTTTCAGGCACTTCCTTGATTAATGATTGACAAGGGAGGATCTAGACCACCATGAACAATTATACAACTTGGCACTTGGTCCTGGGTATTATAAGAAAGCAAGCCGAGCCAGTCTTAGAGAATAAGCCAGTTGGTAGCCTTTCTTCCTGGCTTCTCCCTTAGTTCCTGTCTCCAGGTTCCTGCCTTAAGTTTCTGTCCTGACTTTCCTGCATGATGGCCTGTAAGCTGTAAAAATAAATGAATTCTTTCCTCTATAAGCTGTTTTTAACTTTGGTGTTCATCACAACAATGGAAAATTAAATAAAACATCATTAATGAGCCCAATGTAAAGGAAATAATAATATTTCTTCTTCCTATCAACTATTAAGAAGAAAACTTTTATAGCCTCAAAATTTACTGTGTTTGTTCCAACAGTGATGATACATCCTGAGAAATGCATCATTATTTAATCTGTGATCATGTGAATGTCATTGAGTAAGCTTACAAAACCGTAGATAGTAGAACCTATGATGCCCCTGTATGCTATAGACTCTTTATCTTAGACTACATACATGTAGTATGGACCAAGTAAGGTTTGTAGATGTGGCAAAGTGGCATTTGTGTATCTGAGCACATCTAATCACATAAAAGTTACAGTACTGAGCAAGAGGATCGATGCAGACTCATTGTAAGCATTATAGAACCATAGTTACATCTGGAACCTTGTCAGGCATGGAATTCTATGACATAGAAGAATGTAGATTTTATGTTACATAGCTTGTGATCTTTATGAGTGTGTTTGTTTGTGTGTCTGTGTTTGAGTATGTTCATGGGTGTCTTACATTGACACTCATGTGTATTTGACTATATATGTATGTGAGATATGAGTAGACATTTATGTGTATGTGTGAGTATGTCAGAGGATAACCTAGGTAGTTATCCTCAGGTATCATGCTCTTTTGACAGGTTCTTTCCCTCGAAACTTACTTTGAAGTCAAGGCTTTCTAAGCCAAGAATCCCAGGAAATTGCTTATCTCCATCTGCCTGGCCAGTACCAGGTTGCAAATGAGAGCAGTTTGACCTCAGGTCCTTAGGCTTAGCAAACAAGCATTTAACAAAAGGAGCTATGCTCACAGCCCACAGCTTGTGCTCTTAAGTTTAAAATGGAACTGAAAATAGCCATTTGTTTAGCAAATAGGCTATGTTCTTACATGGATTGTTTGTTTAACCGTTGAATAGAAATTTCAAGTGTAATGTTTAAACAGTAAAATCTCAAGTTTTGGCAGGTTACAAAAGTTTTCTATAATATAAAAAAAAAAAACAATTTATTAATTCACTCTAGATAAGAAGCTCATTATAAGTTACAGGTAGCATTTCTATGAAACACAAGCTAGTTTTATGTTGGACTTAGAAATACAAGCTTGCAGTGATTTTATTACTCTTTATTAAATAAAATAAATATTCAATTTATTTAATAAATAAAATAAACAAAGCTAACAGGAATGCAAACTCTCTAATAAATAGCTAAGAGATTATGAAGACAGGATTGTATCTGTGTAACCCTTGCATTCACCACATGCATGGCATAACTGTGTAGGAAGATAAAAAATAAGATATAATAAAATAAAATATCTTGTAAAAATGTCAACAAAAAAGGCTAAATATTACAGCTCCTTCTGAGTGGGTATTGGAAGTAGATAATGTCTTAGCTCTGACTTTTTCTAGTTACACTACACAAAGGGCATGTATCTAACATGCTGAGCATAGGTTTCTCTGCAAGTAAAATGGTGTTGGTCATCATTCCTAGGGAAACTTGTGAGAGTGAATACGCTAATATATGTTAACCTTTAACCCCGGGGATGAATGGCATGTGGTAGCTTCAATAGATCTTAGTAATGCTGAGCAAGTGACTCCAGTATACAGAAAAGCATGCATTTCATTTCATGTTTAAGAAAGAGTTGAATATTGATCTAAATCGGTCTTTTGTGGGTCCTACAAGGTCTACAGGGGGAAGCTAGAACATGTTAATGCTTGCATAGACTGAAAAGTGGGTGACTTTTAAAGTAATCAGATTGTACTAGGAATCCATCATCCACTGCCCTGTTAAACGAATGCAACTTGCCAACACGTTTTGATGTTTTTAAATTCTTCTCTTGAGCGAGGGTTTCATGTATCTCAGGTTGATCCCAAACTTGCTATATACTTAAGGATCACCTTGAACTTCTGATGCCCTGGTTTCCATCTCCTTGTGTTTGTATTACATTTGAGGATCAGAATGCATGTTTTATGGTATGCTAGGGATCAAACCTATGGCTTTTTGCATTCTCAGCATGTACTCCCTAACCTCAGCAGAATCTTAGACCCAGTTAATGCCTTCCTTGGATGATTTTTCTCTCTAATATCATATTTAGTTTGTGAAATGCATTCCAAATCTCTATAACCCTTTAAAACAAGTATACTGAAGAGAATATAAACACAATTCAGATATACACTACAAATTCATATAATATAGAGTCGCTGGTGGGTATGTCTAACTTTGTAAGTCTTCATTAGGAAAAATAACCAGATAAATAACGTACTAAGAAGTATTTTAAAGCAGCCAGAAATATAGATATTAAAGAATCACGTTTTCCATATTTAACAATTTATGAGAGGAAAGACACTCTTTTAAACGTATAGCTTCTTAAAACCGTGTGAGCAACATCTTATTTATATGGACATGATTTCTGCAGAGGGCATTCCAGAATGAGTCTGGAAGAAGCTTTTAGGGTTGTTTCACATCCTCAAAGAAAGTTGATGTAGTACAGGAGAGCAAGGAGACAGCTGTGAACTGTTTCATTTCCTTAACAAATTATATATATATATATTACAATCTGACATTTTATCTCTGCTTTCATGTTTCAAAGCACAAAATTTAGAATATTAATGTAGGCTTTAATATTTTAGAAAGGAAATCTTTCCTACTGTATATTTTTTTCATAAAATGTCTCTTTACCTCTGCATTCCACACACTTCACCAAGATCTCATTACGCAAGCAACGTAGAACTGTCTCAGTTCAAAGATGCTGTATGTATTTCATTCCCTAAAATATCACTGGTCAACCAAAAAAAAAAGGATACTAGGAATTTTATACACTTCACAAAGGCCCCATGTGGAGATGATAACATATGAAACCCAACTGAGAGTTCAATTAAACCTATATACTTAAACTCATTTTTCAGAACAGAGAATATTAAGTGCATGAAATTCATTGAATTGACACTATCCAGCCACGCTATAATGACTCAAAAATAAAATGTTATCCTTTGTTATTATTTTCAAATTATAATTCCTTTCCTGTTGTCCAAAGTTCTCTCTATTTTTGAAGTGTGCGCACTTTCAGCTCATGAGTAATGTGCTGTTCCTTGAAATAAGCATGGGTGGGCAAGCTCAGAGCTGTCTCTTGGCAGAGCAAACCTGCTGATCCCCAGATATTTTTCTCCTTCTGAGACATCAAAGGAAGTTGGATCCTGGGATTTGTTTATGATCCCAGGTGTTCTCTCTCTCTCTCTGGCATGAGCTGAATATCTAACAGGAGACTACAGGATTTCCTGTGTGATTTTCACTACAAAATCCCATGAATAATTAACTAGTAAGATAAAAAAAATCTTTTGTGATGATGAATCTTTCCTTGGGATAAAAAAGTCAGAAAATGCTCCGTTTTAGATTATTTCATTCTTCATTATTCCTGAAGAAAAAAAAAACATACATTACTGCTCTATACCACGGCTGATCTAAAGGCTGCAAACATCCTCCGTGGGACTGTGTAAAACATAATCTGAGGTGTTTCTTAATTCATGGTCTCCTTTCACTCTCCAGTTTGTACCCTGTGAATGGACATACATCTGATTTTCAAAGGTTGACAGTACATAAAACTTAGATACAATTACTTTAATCAGACTGAAAAAAATCAATTTTGATGGATGTAAGAGTATAAAATTTACATTTACATTCAATTTCTACTTGCTCAGTCTTAAAGAGATTCAGTGTGCACATCCTACCTAGTCTTTGCTTTTTTTTAGGCATTCCATATTCTTACATTAAAAACATTGTTACCACAGACATTCATATATATTATCATCAAAATTATGCAGTATCAAAATTAGATGCTGTAGGGACAAGCAATGAAGGAAGGGTCTAGACCTGTAAATGTCACATCCATTGCCTTCTTTATATTTATGTGATATTTTTATGTCATCACAGAGAATACATGCAAATTAAAGAGTAATATATTTTAAAAGAAAAGTATAGAAATATACATACTATAAGGGACACATTCATACTGCACTTCAAGGTATTTATATGTTCCCGGACATGGGTCTGGAAATACATCAGGACCTGCCACCACTGCACACTGGGTTCTGTTATTGCATCTGAAATCAAAAGAAAGAAATAGTAAATTTATGCAAGCTTAAATCATCATGAATACCAACACTGATGTTATTTTGCCTTCCAGGTACACACAACTAAGGAAGGTTTGCTGACTTAGGACTTCAGACTTATTAAAGGGGGATCTGAAGTGCGCTTTAGAAAATAAAACACAAACATCTATCTGTGTGTTTTCCTCATAGTAAGTTATATTTGCTTGAATAGGGCATAATTTTGAAGTAGCACTTAAGGATTACTGACGCAATACAATGTCATCCCTAGGACACTGGCAATGAGAGGAGAGACTCCCTCCCATTTCAAAAATGATACTTAGAAGAATATAACTAAATATTTTCTTAGACTTGTAAAATAACTTAATGAATAGGATAAAAACTCACATTTAACGAGTAAAAAGTTACTCTCAAAACCTTTATCCATGTGTAAACATTCAGTAAAACCTTAGTATTTAAGGGTCAATGAGATGGTTCAGCTGCTTAAGTTGTGTGATGCCAATCAAGCCTGATGAGTTGATTTTTAATCCCCAACACTCATCAGGTAGAAGGTTAAAATAAATTCCATTGCACCATGGAATGTGTACCTAAACACATGTGAGCAGAGACATGCACAAAAAGAAATATAAAACTGTCTAAAACTTATCACTTAGAGAAATATGTTTATTCTGCACAGTTGATATTAACTGCATAAGTAACACCCTTTTAAAGACCCGACTATCCATGTTTTGACATTCCATCTAATAATGACACCAACTTCACAGATTACATGCCGTTTGTCAGTATTATGTAATTCAAAAGAGGAGCTTTACATTTTTGAAGATAATAAAAACATATTACTATTACAACAGACATATTCTTTTGGTCACTTGCATAGTATTAGATTAAACCAATTTGGGTTGATACATCCTTGAGGAAAAAAAATACATATAATTAAATTCAATCACCTCTGAAACAGTATCTAGCTCACAGTGGCCTCAGTACATACTACACAGTAAACTATGGTTAATGGTTTCCCAAACCCATAATATCAGTATGGTCTGTACTAGAAGGGCCATGCTGGCTACTTGTTTCATGTTTTTGCTTATTCATTTCAGGTACGGAAAACAAATTTAGCCTTACATTAGGGCTAGGTTTTACTATCACTTTCTTTTTTTTTTTCCAACTTTTATTAGATATTTTCTTCATTTACATTTCAAGTGTTATCACTTTCTTAAAGGCTTCATTGCCTGGCGCAACCCATGCCTCAGAAGACAACGAGGACCTGGGCACATATATGAAGTAGCAGACACATGACTCAGTTAGATTTAGAGTAAAAAACATATTTACATGACACTAATATTTCTCATGTTGAATAAGGATTTTGTTCATTCCAAAATTAAGAATGAGTAAGTACTGAATGTCTCAAGCTGAAAAAAAAATATTTTATGTTATGAGTCAAAGACTAATTCAAGTAAAAAATAAAAAAAATTTAAAAAGACCACAATTAGCCCAGCATTTAACCTAAAGAGTTAACAAGTTCTAATGTTCTCCACTATAGATGTGGCACCTGCTCTCTTGGCCAGGCTGCTGTATCTTAATATCAAGGTAAACATGAGTGTCATTTAACATACAAAACAATGACGTATCCAGGAATATAGTAATGAACCACAACACTGCTTTCCTATGACAAAGAGAGTCCAATCACAAAATATGTATCACATTATTTCAGGATATTTGGAGTAAACCAAAACAATGCTCACATATTACACAAATTATGTATAGATTAATTCTCTGCACTAGAGAAAATTTAAACAGTCTTCACGGACAATTTTAGTTATTTTTGTATCTTCTCTCATGTATTTCTTAGTTGAGCTTGTATGTAATGAGACAGTATATGTGAAGAGGCACACCATCTAAAAATCCCATGTGATGATATATGCACCCTGTCTTAGGTAAAACAGGACTACCTTATAATTTCTACTCTTAGAAAAACTTACTGTTTTAGTTCATAGTGTCCTGAATATAAAAGGAAGGCAAGCATGCTGAAATCTATGGAATGTTCTCTTTATCTAAGGCACATTATAATCTTTGTATAAGGCACACTATGATCAGAGTACTAGGTGTTTAAATATTTTGAGACATGCTAGATTTGGAAATCAACATGGAAAGATATCTTCCCTCTTAGTTTTCTGCTAGTAATTCAGCTACTAAGTAAAAAGCTTTTGAATAATTCATAGTTTTATTATAATTTCAAAATCATAAGTGAAGACATTCTAATATACAATATATGAAGGGAGAAATAAAATCCAATCTTCATATGTGAGAAGTTTAGATGTTGCACTGTTTTTAATATAAATACAAATTAAAAGTTAGTTCTTGGATTCAGTTTGTGAGAATTTTATCGAGTATTTTTGTGGTATATTTACACAATAGAACAGTATCCAGATACTACAAGTGATGACTACACAAACTTTGTAGGCAAATGGATGGAACTAGAAAATAACATCCTGAGTTAGGTAACACAGACACAAAAGGACACAAATGGTATGTATTCACTGATAATTTGATATTAGCCTACACTTCAGAATACCCATGATATATCTCACAGACGAGGCATGGGAAGAGACAGAAGTCCAGAGGACCAGGAGAATGGAGAGAAATAAGTAACAGTAAACCACCGAACACAAAACTCCTAGAACTGGAGTTTTAACAAATATATCAATAAGGTTTGTTATTTTATTATATCACAGGGTTGGTGAACCTATTACAAAAACATAGTACATATAGTTATGGTCCTTGTTTCTGTCAGTGTTACTATCATTGACATGAGTCAATAGTTTTGAGACAGGATTGAGTTCAGGTAAATGGGCATGCGTGAAAGAAACTACCATTGTGACACCAAGCAACATATAAATTCTCTGGTTTAAGGGTAGAAACAGCAGAAATGTTTTTATCACATAAAGGTACGGAGTATCACCCATAAAACCTCCATCAATGGATGCCAGCTCTGAAATCATACACACACAGTCAATACTAAACAGACTCAGCAGGTTACATTTGTATCCACTTTTTTGTGTGTATGTATGTGACAATCACAATGAAACAGAAAGGTCATGAATCTGAGAGGGAGTAGATAGGGGACATGGGAGACTTTGTAGAGAAGAAAGAGATATAACTACCTATTAAGGAAAAATAACGAAGCACAAATGTATATTTAAAAGCATATACATAAAAACAAAACCAAGTAATGCTGAACACAAAAGAGCAAAATACAAACAAACAAAAAACCTAAAAAACAAAAACAAAAACCAAACCAAAATAACAACAAAAAACCCAACCCTTCCCCAAGTCCTTTGTTACATAAAAATTACTCTCCTTTACATATTCTAGGATAAATCCAAGATTTTTTGTTAAAACTCTTTCTTCTAGTAAGCTAAACTTAGAATTGTTCACATATATCCTATATCGTGTTACGTTTACTTGATCTCATTGTGCCAGCTTATGAACTAATGAAATTGCATACAGTTAAGATATATGGGGCGGCCGGAGAGAGCAGGGCTGGCCGGAGCGAGTGGGGTCGAGCGGAGCGTATGGGGTTGACCGGAACAAGGGGGAAAAAAGATATATGCTGTGGCCTTTTAATATAAGCACAAATCATAAAGATTTGCTCATATAGCATACCAAGATAACTGATCATCTAATGGAGTCACGATCTTCTTTGTTTGTAGAAAGCATGATCTACACTTGCTGCAAACTTCAGAACATGTTAACCAATACCATCATTCTATAAACTTGATCTCCAGCATACCTGCATCCTGTATTTCTAAAACTGTACATCCTTTGATCAGGATCTGTCTTTTTTGACCGTACCTCAGACATAGGCAGCCTCCATTCTGAACTGTTTCTGTAAGATTCACGGGCTTCTAGCCCTGGAATTAGGCTTTAAAATGAACAAAGGCACACACATTATTTAGAAAACAGTTGCCATCCTTTAATGGCACATGAAGTGTAATGGTGACATCTAAGCCATAATCTTTCCATCTTGGAAATCTATAACAGTGGCTGGCTAGAGTTAAGAATGTTTTCAATGAAAGATAAATGGAAATGAATTTGCTTCCCTTTATTACCATCTACATATAGAATCATTTGGAAGCTGAATCTCCTTTACTTGCATGTAGAGTGAGTCAAGCAAATTGAAATGTCTACTTGAATTCATTATCTGCAAGTGAACACTGGTCCTGCTTTTCTCTAAATGTGAAGGGGCAAGCATCCACAGAACCAACTATATTACATAGAATATTAACATATATTCCCTAAAATCCTCCTACATTATATTGTATGCTAAATTATTTCATATAACACTCCTACAGTGTATAATGCTTTTATACAATATAGTATGTTAATAATATATTCAGAAAATATGGAATATATATATATATATATATATATATATATATATATATATATTTTCTAAGTGAGTGGCATGTCCCCATTTCCAAGTGTTAATTAAGAAAGATGGTAACTACTGAGTCTATTTTCTGGGATGTCATGTGCTAGCTTATTGTTTTGTCCTGAAATCACAGACAATCTTCATGGTATTTTGTGAGAGTGATTAAAAAACATCCCTTCATTCTCTGAGCAACAGAAATGTTCTCTAGAGCAAGCTTGGCCTAAGAGGAAGTGTTTTGTAGAGTCATTTACTCTGGAGAAATATTTTGGTATTTCCAAACTTACATTTATAAAAAAGAAACAAAATAGAGGCAGAATAATACCTTGAGAATAATATATGAAACATTTAATTTGTATTGTATGTTAAATGAGGAATTATGAAAACCTACAAAAGAAATTTCACGGTGCACAAAGGAAAACTTCTTTAGCTTTTATATACTGATGCTTAATAAAGAGCTAAAAACAGATTAAAGAGAAAGGACACAAATGTTTATATACGCTTGAATGTTATTAAAAGTAATTGGAGGAGAATGAAGGGATGGCTCAGCAGTCAAGAGGACTTGCTTTTCTCCATGAGACGTGGGATTGGTTTCCAGCACCTATGTTGGGTGGCTCACATCAGCTTGAAATTTTTTTTTTGAGACAGGGTTTCTCTGTGTAGCCCAGGCTGGCCTCAATCTCAGAAATCCACCTGCCTCTGCCTCCCGAGTGCTGGGATTAAAGGCGTGCACCACTACGCCTGGCCAGCCTGGAACTCTTAAGTGCAAGATCTGATGCTCCTGGACTCCTTAGGCACTGGCATTTATATGCACATATCCTCTGCCTCCCCCTCCCATATATATACTTAAGATTATGAAAAATGACTCAAACATAATTAAAAAGTACATATATAACAGAGACTTCTTTATTTTTGTTTATATCAAGTGTTGTTTTCAGCCTTGATCAGAGAGACACATGGTTTTGCAGTGAAAAGCCATGAACATAGAACCTAATGGCTGCGCTGTAAGTGGTATGAGTGAGAGACAATTAAATACTAACTCCAAACTAGAACACATGTATCACTGCATTAAGTCTCAGGAAATATAGTAAAAGAGGAAACAAAATATAAAAGGCAGAATGACCAAGAGAAGGGCTGTGAATCTCTATCTTCTGATCATGACAAGATAATAATGAACTCACGGGTTTTTCACTCATTTGCATTGAGTTTGCACAAGACTGAGCTTCTCAAAAGACAGTCATGGATAAGAGAGAGGCTTATGGGACCCTAAGCATCCCTGGTGACCCACTGGCCATTGGTGCAATTGCCTTTAGTTGTATAGCGACTAAAGAGCTTACGGTGCCCCACCCAAGTGATAGTTTTACACGCTCGCTCTTATGGTCCTACATGGTACACTGCATAACCCAGGTTACTCAAGATGATAATATACAATATTAAAATCAAATCCTCTTCTATGCCTCATTTTAATAAGAAGGAAATTTTAAACATAGGCCACTCAGCAGACCACCTACTTAAGAAGAGTGGCCCAAAGCGGTAATGACTAGGTCCTGTCAACATATCCATTGCTAAAATCACCACACTTGGGAATGACATCCACATACAGATTTTATATCATATTAGAACACAGGAGTAACTGTTATCTCTAAGATATTATAGCTTATAAGATATACTGATTATATATATATAATAGTATTATATATGATAGTATATATGATAGTATAATATATGATGTATCAGACCAATTGAGGATCTGGTAACTAGGAAGAAGATGGTGGAAATACAGAAATAATGTAGCAAGAAATAAAACTCCACTCTCAAGTTTCTTCTTCCAATAAGGAGGAACTGCTCTCATTACCTCATGTTCAGTGGAAATAATATCTAATTTTTTTAAAAGAATGATATTTATCTGAATTGTCTACTTCATATGTGATACAAGTTAGTTCTTTAAAAGTTTCCTAGAATTGATGCAATGGTACTCTTTTATAAGTCATACTTTTCTGTAAGATTCCTCCATAGCTTTAAAAATACTTCTTTTGCACCTAAAGAGACACATATATTTATTTCAAGTATTGATTTCATTTCTATATAAAATTTGTAGGTGTCAGTCACTTACGGTATCTGGTATAATGTCAATGTGTTCAGCCATCCTCGTCCTCTGGCTCTTAGAATATTTCTACCTCTCTTCCGCAATGTTCCCTCATCCTTAGGTTGAGGGGCTGTGTTGTATACATATCAAGTCACACTGGGCAAACTCAGTCAATTGTCCTCTGCATTTTGGACAGTTATAGGTTTCAGAAATGTTCTCTTTCTTTCACAAAGATTAGCCTCTTTGACAAGGAGCAAGAACTACTTTTATTTATGGGTGTTAGGACCAGTATTTAGAGTGCAGATAGAAATTATGCTGGCTTAGGAACATGGCAGTAGTAGGCTTTCTGCTAGACTCTAGAATCTTACCAGGTACATTTAGTTGCCTAGGTTCAAAACATCAGGAATAGATTTCCTCATACTGAACAGGCTGAAAGTCTAATTAGACAACTGTTGGTTGCTGCTAAGACACAGGCATCTCTACTGCACCCTTGGGAATATGTTGCTATGCTGGTCATTGTTGTGGTTTGTAAGCATTACAGCTAGGTAGCACTATTCACTTTTTTTTTTTTTTTTTTTTTTTTTTTTTTTTTTTTTTTTTTTTTTTTTTTTTTTTTTTTTTGCCTTGGCAGCTTACATAACTCCTTTATGTACGATGTGGGGTAATCCTCAGGGAGGATACTTCCACCTCAATTCTAGCATGATTCCTCCAATTCCTGTGTCTAAAGTGTTTGAGGAGCTCAGCAATAGGGTCCTTTAGTTAAGTGCTGGGAGCCAATCAAGAGCAATGAAAAAGCCTGTATAATCACGCTATATGGTATGAATAGTTTCTACTGTATTTTTAAAATACAGTAGAAATATGTGTGTTTCCATGGAAAGGTTCAGGTATATGTGTACTTGACATGTATGTAGACGTCCAAGAAAACCTCACGTGGCAGTCTTTGTCACTTCTTCGGAGACAGGGTATTTCACCAACCTGGAATTGCATCCCACGGAAGAGCCTAGCTAGCCCATGAGCTTCCGGGCCTGTCTCGGCCTCCTAGCAGTACTAAGCTCAGGATGACAGCAGTGCCCCCATGTCTGACTCTTGTCAAAGGACTCAGGAATCCAGACACAGAATCTCATGCTTACACGACCAGCCCCTATTGACTGAGCCATTTCTCCAGCCACATTGTTCCCTTTTTTGTGAATTGTTTAATTAAAAGCAACAAAAACTTCCTGTTAATTAACAGCCAAACATTACAAGTCAAATGTGTTTATAAATTCCTAAGTAGACTTTACTATCTATTTAATTATGTTGCTTAATTAGGAGAATATTTGAGGTAGACACAGGCCTGCAATCTTTTCAAAATTGATCTTTCCTTTTATTTAATCATTTAAACAAACTGTATTTTGTGGAAAAAAACATATTAAATCTATGCTGTCATATTCTGACATGAATAAATGTATAAATTATGATTATTTTGATGCTTAATGGCAATAGGTAATACAATATACATTCCAAAGGGTATAGATAACTTATAAATGATAGAGTTTAAGCTATACTATATTTACTACTTAAACTAATAGCAAGTAAATGACAATGAATCATACAAATGATTGATCCAAAAATTTATTCTAATAAGAATTTAATTAGGAATTTTATTTTAAATAACTTTATAGATACTTTAATAAAGCATTCTAATTTCACATTTTGGATGTTGACCTCTGGTTACTTGGGTTCAAAGTGGAAATACAATGAAACAGAAAACAGCTACAAGCTTTAGGAGAATTCACTTTTCTCCTTTTCACTGGACTGTCATGTCAACAAATTTTTTTCATGAAGAGTTTTAATTAAAATTCTCGTGGTTAACTTTGAGTAATAATAAGAAATGATTATATACAGGGAGTTATGCTGAATTCAAAGCAATCTCCATTTTTAAACAATTGTATTATTTCTATCTTTGCAGAAGACCTCCTTACAGATAGAATATGGTAGGGATATATGTGTTCTCTCTTTGATGCTAAGATAATAGAGTATAAGGTATTTTCAAAGGAAGTACTGTGTGTGTGTGTGTGTGTGTGTGTGTGTGTGTGTGTGTGTGTATGCTTTACATTAAGAAAATGCTTTGAATCAAAAGATACTCTCAAAACGTGACAACTGTGCAAACTCCTAAAATTTGGCTTTACTTCTCCACAGTGAAGGTAATACACACTATGTTGTGGAGAAAGACAAACAAGTTATGATGACAAGATGTCACATGCCAGCATCTATAACATCATATCATGTATCTGGTAATGTGTTCTACCCATTCCTGCACCACAGCTCCCTCCACCTCTTCTTCCCTTCCTCACACCATGCAGTCAACTCCCCATGCTGGGAGTACCCCATGCCACAACATGTGCCTTCTCAGTCAGCTTTGACTACAGTTCCAACTTTCACATTCCCTTCATGTTCATCCTGCTCCATTTTTCTTTTTAATTTTCAAAATAAAACTTGAACTTGCTAGCATGGCAGACCAGAGTCTTCACATGTGCCCCAGATTTTCTGATTACATTAGTCTCTGGAGGTACTAGAATGGAAAATGCAAAACATAAATATTTGAAAGTGAATCTGTAAGTTATAATGTCTTCCATTTGTGTGTTATAGAAAGCATGAAGAAATTAAGTAATTTCCCCACAGCTATGAAACAATAGGGACCATGGGAAAAGAACTAAATTCTCTTTATTCCCAATTCACAGTGTTTCAATTTTCTTTCTTTATAATACTGAATGAATACAAAAATACATAGTATGAGATATTATATATCATAGTCAGCCCTTGTAATCTTTGGTATCACAGATTTCTTTTTAGTAGTGAACAAAGATTTTTACATTTAATCAACATATATTGAATGACTATCCATGTATAGTTGGAAAAAAAAAAGAAACATATATTAGACAGGTATGTGTAGAAGCTTAAAATATAGAAAGAAAAAAATCAGATGTCCTGAATTTTGGTATATACTGGACTGTGAGCAAGAATGGGTATACATACATATACACATGCACAGGTTATATGAAAATATACATAAACACAATAGTCATTGCTGGGTGTTTAGCTGGCTCCTCCAAAAGACAGGTACTATATGTGCTTGAGACCTCAGAATGCTACCTTGTTTTGTAACAGGTTAGTTGTCGTTGTAAACAAATTAGGATCAGATCATAGTATGATGAATCAATCCCTTTATGAAGAAGACACCCGGACACACAGGAACAGATCTATCTACACATGGGGAATGGTATGGGGTGATGGAGGCAAACATGGAATGAAGCAGCTGCCGGCCTGGTAATGCAGACACTTCCCTAAGTCCTTTGAAGACACCAGGACCAGTCTGGCACTTGAAGTCTTCTGTCCCTAGAGAAAGAGAAACTGTTTGCTGTTTTCAGTTCGCAGCACTTTCTCAGAGTAGTCTTAGTGTCTAATACATGTTATCAGTTGAGAATAAGACATTTTGGAGTGGGTTTGTTGTAAGAATTGACACCAAAACTGATTGTTATGGGATGGAAGTCAATCAGTTTGGTGAAATTTCTAAGGGATAACATATATGCTATTTCAGGCCATTCAAAAGAGCAGCACTTAGGAGGCAGAAGAAGGAGGCTGCCTGTGAGTTCACAGTTTTTATGGTCTACATAAAGAGGAAGTTCCAAGATAGAGTTATGCAGTAACTATTATTTAAAAAAAATCAGAATGAGAGCGAGAGAATAGAAGACAGACGGGGAACACAGAGGACCTTCCTCACGAACATGTGTTGGTAATATCCAATGTGTTAATAATCTTCACAATACAATTACATGGCATAAAGAAGAGAAAATATGTTTAGAAATGATGTTATCTCAATATAAATTATGGAGCCAGTTTTGATTTATTCTGGTCTGGAATCATGGGATATTTTATAAGCAAGGGACACTGTGGTCTCTTTTTTTTTTCATATATATGGATCTGTTGTCTTTGTAGATTCCAAAACACTATAGTGAAGGCTTGAAAGCAGAGGGGTCCCACAAAAGAAATGTGGAAAGTAAGTGAATTTGTGACAACATAGGGTCAAAATCAGCACGTTTCAGGAATTGGTAGAACTGTGAAGAGATGTTAGGCTTTATGTTTGAAAATGAGTAGTTAGAAGTGCAAATTTCTAAAACAGTGAAGGTAAATGGTGGCAGAAGCTGTCTTTGAACATTTAAAAAGGTTCACACATCAGGAAGTCTGTAGAGATCTGCTAAACACCCAGTGTCCCTTAACAAGTGCAGGTCCTCTGCAATGCTCTGCTTTAGTTAGCCATAGCAGCAGACGACACTGCTGTTGCCTGTAAGAAACCTCGTTCTTCCATTTTCATTGCAACCCCTAAGATATTCAGATGTTAAGATAAATCTGAGATGTCCATCAGAAGATCAAGGCTATCCGTTCTTCAGTTTTCCAGCATACTTCTTGAAAGTGTTTTTGCTTCTAATTTAATATGCATACTTTTAGATAATTAGCATTTGTCTTTGTCTTTCTAGAAATAGAAATATTCTAAAGGAATAAGGAAATCTTTAATTTCTCTGAACATATGATATGAAAAATGATCCAATAGTTATGTCTTACAGTTTTAAAAGGGACAACATAGATTCTTAGCTTTTAGTGTTAAATAAGGCTTTCCAACATCATTTTAAAAGACTCAGTCTCTACAGAGAACCATTAGTATATATGTACAATACCCACCTCATTCGATAAATACTGGTTTCATTTTTCCATCAATTAGTAACAAATTTAAGGCTATGAACACATAATTACCTACAGAATATGTATATCCATATATGTGTATACACACACATCATCATCATCATCTGTTTTGAGAGACACAGAACTTGGGTGTTTGTGTGTTACAGAGCTGACAGACATCCCTTTGAATTATAGAAGGTTGCTGTTTCCTTCTGTAGCATTCCCTACAGTCTCATTATGAAGTGGTACATGCATCAGTTTGGGGGGAAAGCCACATTCACACGTTTTCTGTTAGAATAAATCCCAATCACAAAAGAGATAGAGATATGAAAAAGAAGTTATCAACAGGTTACAAATAAGAAATCTAAATGTGGTGGACACTTGGCAAGTGTATGCACCCTGAAGGGTGTGTCTGATATTTCAGGAAGAGAAGCAGATATGGAGAGACTGCCAGTAAATGACATGCCACCTTTGAAATGTATAAGTGAAATAGATACGACATTGTAGGGGATACATTTTTGCAGTTTAAGTGTCCAAATGGGCATCATCCCAAATGCTGAATGGAGCATGAATAATTAGCAAGTATGATGACAGATGCTGGAGCAGGAAGTAGAAAAAATGAGCAGACTCATTATTTCAGTCCCTTCTGATCTGCAATGCCATGCTTTTCTGGCAGGAAAGAGCCAGATTAAGAGTATGAAAATCAACTAGATTTCAGTTTAGCAGAGCTGGTAAGATACTATGATACAGCCCCCCCCCTGCCCCCATGTAGCAGATGTGCAACTTGGTCTTCATGTGGGTCCTGAACGATGGGAACGGGGGCCTATCCCTAAAGCTGTTACTTGTCTGTGGAATCTGTCACCCTAACTCGGCTGCCTTCTTTTGGCTAAGTGGGAGAGGATATACCTCGCCCTGTAGAGACTAGATGTGCCAGGGTGAGGGGATACACAAGAGGGTCCTCCACTCTCTCAGAAGAGATGGGGAGGTAGGGTGGGTTGAAGGACTATGGTAGAGGGTACCAGGAAGCGGGGTATCAATAAGGATGTAAAGTGAATAAATCACAAATATGATAAAATAAAACATACCAGTATTTTTCAAAGTTTAAAAAAAAAGATACTGATAGATATGCTTGTATTGCTTCGCATATTCTCTAGGAATCAAATAACTTACTTCTATGGTTAGTTTTCAAAAGCTAAAAATGGATCAAGGATGTTGCAGGTTTAATGAATGCCACAATGAAAAGGAATGTCAGTCATGGGACATCAGTACACCTCCACCGAAGGTGTTCTCTCATTGAAAGTTTCATTAAGCCGGACGTGGTGGCACACGCCTTTAATCCCAGCACTCAGGAGGCAGAGGCAGGCAGATTTCTGAGTTCCAGGCCAGCCTGGTCTACAAAGTGAGTTCTAGGATAGCCAGGCTATACAGAGAAACCCTGTCTCGAAAAACCAAAAACCAACCAAACAAACAAAACAAAACAAAACAAAACGAAAGTTTCATTAATTAAATGGTCATGTGTAAAAGTTAACTTCACATAGAATTTTCTATTGTACCATTCTCATATTTTAAATGCATTTTATACACAGTTATAAGAAATAACATCAGACAGAACCATGAATAAACATTTACAAAATCTACATAATTAACTACTGAATGAAAATGATTATCACTAGGAATTTCCTTTTGCAGTAAAGTTATCATTGAGTGCATTATTTCAACATGAAAACATTATCAAGAGCCAATGGACAAATATGCAAAAGACACAAGTTAGTCACCAACCCATAGTTGTTCCTTTCTAACATTAATAAATAAAATAGTCAAAATAATCTGAATCTTTAGTGATGCTAAGAAAGATTACTAGGTGTTTCCTTGAAATTTCGAACTTTGGGGGCTATGAAGACAACCTAAGCCTGAATTCCCCCAGCAAGCATGTAAAAGACAGCACAGTGAAACAGATGGATTCAGAGAGGAGAGAGTTCTCAGGCACTATTAGAATTCTAGCTCAAGATGAAACCACTTACTCTAACACATTCACCAGATGCCTAAAACAGTGAGGCTGCCCAGTCTTGGATTTGAATTTCCAAGACTATGAGTTAAAGAACCCATCTCTATTTATTAAATTAGTTGCTTCAGGGATCACATCTTTGTGATATAACATGACTAAGGAAAATCTACACCCGGACTTCTATGCTCAGAGGAATACAGTAAATTTTGCTTTAAAACAACACTCATATTTATGCTGAATTTATCATCTTATATCACAATTTAACATAGTATTGAGCATACAGAAATCAGTGTTTTTTTTAAAAAAAATAAATTTTCCAGTAAAGAGAAAGGCAAAGCTCTTGGCAGCTATTGATTACCAGAGCAGTCTTATTCAAAATAATGAATAAAAAAGACAGACATTTGCTCAAAGCCAATTCAATGTTTAGGTTAATATTCTACAAATGTGAAATATTCTTTTCTTTATTTTTTGGGAATTTTTCTAACTTTTATTCATTTTATTTGTTGTCAACATTGGTATGGCTTATGGGTATGTTCAAGTAGGCAATTTACCACCAAGCAAAACCACAAAGAATTTGCTAACAAAGACTATAAGATTGTACTCACTGCTGCGCCTAAAACGGTATATTTCACACATATGGTTTTCGAATTACACACAGAGATTGGGAAGCTGTACTGCATAAGGTAAGAAAATCAGCTTTAAAATTAGACAAATTTGAGAATGCATCATAGGTCATTGCCAGCTATCAGAATCTCAAGTTATTTACTCTCCTCTGTGCCCCAAACTACTCTTCTCCACAATACAGACAGTTCCTACATTTTCTAGCTTACTGTATGAATGGACAGAAAAATTACACAGTATCTACTCATAAGCTGATAGTTGCAGAAATAGCATTGCTGACAGCAGGATATAAAGGAGGGGGAGGGGAGGTGGAGGAGGAGGAACAGGAGGAGGAGGAGCAGGAGAAAGAGGAGAAGAAGGACAAGGAGCAGGAGGATGAGGATCAGGAGGAGAAGGACCAAGAAAGGGAGGAGGAGGAGGAGCAGGGGGATGAGGAGGAGCAGGGTGAAGAATAGAAGGAGGGGGGAAGGATGGAAGTTAGGAGACCAAACAGAAGAAAGGATGTAGTAGAGGATGGCCTTATCTGACATCAATGGGAAGGGAGGGAGGCTTGATGCCCCAGAGAAGGGAGAAGATGCTAGAGGGGTGAAGTGGGAGTGGATGAATGGGGGGAGGAGAATCCTCATAGAAGCCAAGAGGAGGGAGGGAAGGGCAATAAGATGGGGAATTTGTGGAGGGGTAACTGGGAAGGGGGATATCATTTGAAATGTAAAGGAATAAAATGATTAATAACAAAAATAAAAGAAAAAAGAAAAATATAAAAAGGAATAATTTATTTTTCCTTTTTTCTTCTTTTTATCTACTGCTTATTAGGAGTTCTTATTATAAATATCAAAAGCATTTTACCACTGTTCGATACTGCAGCTGATAATTAAGGATCTTGTATACTACAAATGGTCCCAAATTTAACTAAAGAATCAGAAATATTAGCAAATTGGTGATAGCTTAACAGAAAAGACACAATATATTTTGTGATATTTTAGTGATTCGGGGAAGAAAATATTAATGGTTTGTATTGGAAGTTACATTTATCCATTTTTATTCCATTTGCTCTGTGTAGGGCTTTTAAATATCCTCACAATATGATATAAAAATCATTTCTGTGTTCTAATGGACAGTTAATGATTTGATAAAATTTTTATTCTCTTCTCATTCAGAAACTGCCTTTGCAAGCGAGACCTTTGCTCTCAATGTTTTCAAATGACAAGAAAAAATAATTTCCTTTCAAGGACATAAAGGATTAAAGTGGAATGTGAATAATAAATTAGCCATGTGAATCTGCTACAGTTATTACTGGATATTTATTTATTTTCCACTTTTGCTTCATTACTGAACTGCTCAGACACCAGAAGCCATTGAGAAGAAAGCCCAGGACTCCATGTCCCAAATACTCATGGGCTTTCCCAGTTACATCCCGTATAATTGTCAAATTGCCCTCTTAAGTTTTTAAGGCACAGAGTCAAATTATTAGTGTTCATTTTGGTATATTTGCTAGTCAATTTTGTGAGTCCCCCAGGTATCTATACTACAATGGGGGAAATTAAACCCTGAAAAATACCCTAAAATAAAAAACACAAAAAAGCAACAAAACCATAAAGGCTTTCTTTATGCATGCCTATCCAGTTTTGAAATTTTAGCAATATGTCATTACAGAAAATACTCAATGGGGAAACTTCAGCAAAGACAAGTTCACTGATAATATGGCTGCAGATGAAATGGGAAAATGTGTGCTTTCATTCTACATGAGTGTTGGTATAATATTTTATTGATTTTTGAGAGTCTGAGACAGGAATACCCATGTATTTTGATCATATTCACCATAATTCCTCTCCTTTCAGATTCAGTTCATATGCTCCCTTCTTTGTGCATTCTTAACCTTAAATTTTCATTTTTAAAGAACTTAATATGAGTATTGTGTTTATATAATTTCTACCCCTCTTACCCTGCCGCTAACTCATTCTTTGCCCCTACAACTACCCACTAAGTTCTTGGATTTTTTTTCCCAGTTTTTTCCTGTTTCTTTATGTTATTTCCACAGTTAATTGTTTCAAAAACTTATTTATTATACATAATAAGAAAATGTACCACACCTGGTTTTGATAACAGTTAATAAGAATTTTGTTTCATCAAACTATTAAATTTTTAAATGTTGCTTAACAGATGTTTTATAGATCCATTTTAATACCAAATTAAGAGTTGTTATTTGTCTTCATAGATTTATTTGCCTTAAGCTCTACCTCTACTTTTTTTTTTTTTT